>VMDR010019040.1:0-18659 GCA_007922815.1 Macrotus californicus
AAAACCAAAGTATAATTGGGAAGAGAATATTTATCAAACACTTACTATATGTCAAGAATTACCAGGTACTTTACATTTTAACTTTAAACAACTTAAGTGAAGTGAGTTTTTATCAGTGTGTAGAAGAGAAAAATCTAGTGCTGAAAGATGGGTGGTTAATAACTTGTCCAGCAATCACAGCTCTTTTTAATTTTTTAATTTTAGTTGTTCAATCACAGTTGACATTCAATACAAGTGGGGGAAAAGAAGGTTTATAGTCATAAGTATGTGAAACAGAGTTTATTCTTGTTTTATTATATAATTTGTATTGTTTTCCATATGTACAGCTGTAAACCTATTTTTGCCCCACCCTGTAATATCTTCTATTAGTATCACAGCTCTTAAGTAACTTCAATCCACTTCCATCTTTCTCCAGAATCAATATATCTTTTACTGTACCATTTTGTTTGGAGAGAGACAAATGCTTTACATTAATTTATGGAATTACTAGAGATGTAAGCCAGAGTTTTATTTTGTAAAAATAATTGAAATGAATCAAAATCCTTAATTGAGGACAAGCTGCATTTCTTAGCAAAGTAGTCAGATACAAACTCTCCTGTTATTGCCAGTGATACACTTGATAAATCCAGTAAAATGTAACTGAGATCCTTCGACAATTTTGTCCACTTTTAATATAGGCTTACAAGATAGGACTTGAAAGATCAAACATGGTAGGCACTGAGACCTCCAATATAACCATCACATGTTGTAGTTGTTATTTTTATATAGAAGACACTGCCTGTCACTCTTTTATTTTCCTCCAGAAGATTCAAAAAAGCCGGATGTTATGGTATCACTGATTTTGGCACAAAAATCCAGCTGAACAAAGGTTTTTCTTTGATTTCTAAGGTCTCACTCATTGGATTGTAGGAGCTAGATATCATTAGAATATTGTACAGCTTTTATTGGGTCTAAACTTGGCTCCGTGAGACTTGACAGGAACTGATGAAGAATTATTTTTAATGCCCAACTTTTTTTGAAATAGAATCTTCACAGACCAGAGCTTTTGTTTGGAAAATTATTATAATTAGAATGAGGGAAATTTGTTACACTTCAAAATTTTCTCTGAACATTGTGTGTTGCAACTAGTTTTGTTTTATAGCCAATTTTGTGTGCTTGGCAAGCAAGTTATCAGTAAGAGCATCTTCAGATGAAACACCAGCTTTCACTTCCCCATGGGTGAGCACTCTTCCACTTCAGAAGACATTTACTGACCCCAAGTTAAACATGCAAGAGGTCAGGCCAATACTTCCAAGCACAATGTCCCATTCAACAATGTAGAATTCTACCATTTCATCAAGTTGATTAAAATGTTTTATTACATCCTATGACAACTTTCTTACTCAGAACAAATAATTGATGGTGAATGAGGAAGTGGAAAATGATTTATATCATTTACTGGATGAGGAATATAAACAAGTAAAAACATTAGACCAAAAAAGTGGTTAACATTTATTTGTAAGCCTAGTTAACTCTAGCCATTTTATCTAAAGAATCATGTCTGAGCTCTGGCCAGGTAGGTCAGTTGGTTAGAGGTGGGTTGTGGGTTTGATCCCTGGTCAGGGCACATACAAAAACCAACCAATGAATACATAAATAAGTGAAATAACAAATCTCAATCTCTCTCTCTCAAATCAATCAATGAAAAAATTAAAAAATCATGTCTGAAGTGATAAATTCAAAAATTTTTCTTTAAGGAGTAAACCCCCCCCAAAATCCTTAGCTTCATTTCTCCTTTACTCATAATTATATAGAAACATTTTGGATGATTGACTAAATGAAAGACAGACTGAAAATCTACAAAATAATCTAAATTTAGAGAAAAATTATGAGGCTAACTTTTGTACAAAATATGCTCATGAAAATTAAAAATTCACCCTTTGGGCTGAGAAGTAATTTTAATAGCTCGTTGAAACTAAAGTCTTACAGCTGTGCTTGGTAAGCTTTCTTTTTTCTCATGCAAATAAAACCAAGAAAAACATAGAGCCATGCAAACCCCACCTCAGGCAAGTCTGAGAATATATTATTTCTCAAAACTCAGTTGGATTTATGGTCTATCTAATGTGGACTCTGTTCTTAGAAAATAAATATAGGAAATAATTTGAAAAGGATAACACTTTTGCTTAAAACAAACAGTTTTCTGGCTCTTCCTTTCTCTTACCATGCCTCTGGCCCTAGACTTTATTATACTCATTCCTAATTCTATTTCTTTCCCTGAACTTCAGCTATAGGCCCTAAATGGGTTCTGGGTACATGATATGTATTCAGTAAATTGTTTTAGAGTGAATTCACAAGTTCTGGAAAAAATAAAAACCTCTTTGTTACATATAGGCAAAAGCAGCTTTATTATTACTCAGATTTTCTCCTGGCATAAGTCAGGCTCGCACTGTAAGGTGTTAGCTCTATTCAAGTCACCAGTGTATTAATGTATCACTTTGATACCAGAGGAGTAATGATGGAGTACCCACTCAGGGACTGCGACGGACACACTCAGGCCACATCAGGTCCAAGCACAACACACTCAGTGCTGTGCTCCATCTCCTCACTAGGAGGGACAGGAGATTACCCTGGAGGGTTTAACTGCAAAAAAGAATTGCAGGGAGCAGTTTTTGTCCAGGTCCTCTCCCCATACTCCAATGTACATGGCTCACACATACCCACACCCACACCGGAAATGTTGGTTGTTTACACACTCGCTATGGTGCCTCTGTTGTTTCTGCTTGTACTCATCTTCTGATAATAGAACCCTATCTTTTAAAAATCACCTCTCTCTCACTCTTAAAACATGCTGTTTTTGTATGGCTAACCACACTCCCCACTCATGGGAGGGCTAATCCTCATCATCATTATGACCATCATCATCATCATTGTCAGTAGCAGCAGCATTGTGATAATTAAAGTATCTAATTTATTGAGTGTATAGTATGCACCAAGATTTGTACTAAGCACTTTATAGCTCTTTTGATTTTTGCAATACTCATATAAGGTAAACTCTTATCTCCATTTTACAGATAAAGATAATAATTCACAGAGCACACATCCAATGTATAGAGGAAGTACAACTTGAATCCAGTCTATATGGTCTTGGAGTGCAATGATCTGAACAAATGTTGAAATGCCCTGGCCCAGGCCAGTTACAGTATTCCTTATACTTGGCCATGGCGATTGTTTGACATAGGGGCATACAACCCAAGCCTGGCCAGTGAGACCCTTCCCTAGGACTTAGGCTGGAGATATTAAAAGAGATATACATTTTTGTTGTTGTTGGAATGCTAAGCTGGTGTGATGTGAGTTTAGAGCTGCTTGTGACCTTTGCCCTTCTGGAGAACAGTGTGTCTGACGATTTAACCAGTGATGAAAGCAGAGCTTAAAGTTAGAGAGAAAGACATTCCTAAGGACCTCATCTAAGCATTTGGATCTCTACATATTCAAAGCTAGACATTGATTATTTTGCTTGTTTAATTGGTTTTCTTTTCTTCAGCTAGGTTTTTAACTGATACATACTAAAACATTACCTGATATACACATTTACACACTTTTCCCACATGACAGTCAAAAATGTTTTCAAAATACCTTGCAGTTCTAGCAGTTTATAGGTCAAATATTGTTGGAAAGAGTTCTTTGGTTAAATGCAATTCTGTTTCTCAATAGCTATCACCTGGTTATCTTCATTATTTCTGGGATGAATCCCTAAAGAATCCATTCACTTTTCTGAAGCTAGCTGTCTGTTTCTAGATTAGCATGTTTATAGATTAGTCTCTCCTGATCTGACTCACAAAAACCTCAGGTTCTGCCTTCCTTTACTATGACCAGTAACAGGTAGAGTCAGGAGGGCTCAAATTGGAGACACCATCTAGTAGGCTTCAGCTTGGCTTGATTCATAGTGTCCACAAGGCTTCCATGGAATTGAGGCTTGATATGTAGAGATTGACCAAGACAACACCAGAGGCAGGGCAACAGATCAGACAGTCTGTGGGTTACTTATATGCAAGATTCAAGACCTGATAACAGAGTGAAGCCGGTGGAGGCTGAAGCTAGATCAAGAACACAGAAACAAGTGTGGCAGAAACCAGGGTCTCGTTCTGTTTTTGCTGTTTTTCCCAGCCAGCATCCACTCTTCCTTCTAGTATTACAGCATTCCCAATCTACTAAGGGACCTACTCTTCCCTCACTCTTTGTTGCATGCATTTCCAGAGAAGCCTAAGCTGACTCCTCCCTAGGATCCAGGGTGAAGCTTGTGTGCTAGGCTTAGCCAGTTAGTACATTTTATCTCCCAACTACTGGGGTTGTTGGTTCAAGGATGGCACATGGTCTAATTCAGTCTAATCAGAGCTGAGACAATAAATTCCAAAATGATTGTTTGAATAGTTGGGAAAGTGGACTCAATATTTTCAGCTGGACCCGAAACTCAAAATTGTGTCAGAGTTGATCTGCTGCCACCATTTTGTTACCATGTGTTCCCCGTGTTTCAAGTCAACACAGAGGAAGATAAGATTGTGAGACTGAGGGAAAGAGAAAAACTAAATACTAATGACATTGTTTGGCCCTACATTCAGCTGAATTCGAAGACATCGAACTCTACCATTAGACATTTTTTGTTTTGTGTGTCAGTTAAACCCATTGTTATTTAAGCCAGCTTTGGTTAGGTTTCTATCATCTGTAATCATATGGGCCATTGCCTGATATAGGATTGCACAGAGTCTATCTACTTACCACACTTTCTATCCATGTACACATTTTGATCCAGGATGGCTCAGGCTTCATATAAATGCAATTGTTGTACATTTTAAAAAGTAAGTTCATAAAGGTCATGCTCTCTGAATGAGAGCACAGAGAGAAGGCACAGTTGAACCCAGGACTAGGTTGATGGCATGACCATGAAAATGATGTGGGAAGTCCTCAAAAGCTAGATATCCTCTCTATCACAGAGCTTCTTAGATAGAGATGGTCTGAGTGATGCTTCCAAATGGATGGCCAGCAGTCTTAAAGAATGGCTCAGCATTCAAACTCAGAATGAAGACGATGGGTTGTTCAAGCACGGTGTAATTCCTGGACACAGGATCCCAAGGACTCGGAAGAAAAAGAGGGGTTGTTTGAAGCCTCAAAGGGATTGTCAACTAATTGATGAGACCATTGGACATCAGTATTCGCTGAAAACTTTTGAGACTCCTGTGTCTCAAATATCTTTTAGTCTATTGCAAGTACCACCACATAGCTGGAATTTTATTGCCTAGGATGCATGAGTGAATTGTGAGGTATACTTCAGTGAAGTCCTCTAGACTTTCAAGATTGTCTCATAATCTTGGCCTTAAGTGTTTTCTGACCTGGTTTTTCTGTGGTTGCTGGTTCAGAGCATATGAGGGATGTCATCCATTGGAACCCTGCCCAGTTGGCTGGCTCGTGTGAAAGCTCACCCTGCATGGAGGAAAGAGATGCCTTGTCCACAGCTCCATGAAAACTTCATCCTGGGCTAGAAAACAAACTGAGCATTGCTGGGCCATATTGTACTGGACTCCAGCACTTATACAAAGGAACCAGGGTTGGGACCCTACAGTCTCAGTATAATAATCTCGAAAGCTCTGGCCATGGAGTATCAGGTGATAGACCTGGTTTGTGCTCGTGGTCTTCTGTCTTGTACCACACACAATGTGGGAACTGCCATCCCACCATAGAGGGCTGGAATAAAGGCAATGTTTAAGGGTAGAGTCAGCAGCCTGAGTCACAGTGGGCTGGAACTGAGATAAGGCAGGATGTTGGCAACAACAGAGAGGAAGGAATGAGATTGGACATATTCACTGGTGGAAGTTGAGTGATGGCTTGGTGTCATATCAGGTGGACAAGATATAGAGGCTGGGCTCTATATTTCAAAATCAAGGCCAGGGAGTGCATAGCCTATACTGGGCTTGGTCGACAAGTTAAATGAGGACTGGAGAAGCTGTAAAACAGGAGCATGATTGGAAGCAGAACAGGGACTGACTCCAATGATCAGACCAGTTGCTTTGCCAGCACACTGTGGGCAACTGCTTACTTTTATCTTCCCTTATTCCCCTCCTGGAATTGTTTGAGGCCTTAGAAATCTAAGGTCCTACCTCTTTCTGAATCACCTTTCCTCAAGAACCTTGTGTGCTGTTCAGTAATCTCTAGATGAACCCCTAGAGGGCCACTCTGGGAAGTTTGATTCCTGTGGATGCTGGGGAGGGAGCAGGGGCTTGTTTTTCTGAAGCCTGAAATTTCCGGTGGGTTCTTCCTATCTATACCCACTTAGTTGTGGGATGTGAGTTCTTGAAATCTTGATGTTTGTTTGCGCCTTGGCTGTTTCTATCAGAGACATTATTTTTAGAGCCTTATTTTCTGGGGTAATAGGACTTCTTCAAAAATATGAAGTTTCTCAATGACCATAGTTGTTTGATTATTTTAAGTGACAAAATAATGTATAAATGCTACAAATGTTTTAGGATTTCTATCTTTCTTACTTATAAATAGGGTTTGGGGTAATTTGAAAAAATAAGCATTCATAAACTGAGGCTGCTGAAATTGAAAAAGGAGATTACAAAGTATGCAGAAGGAGAAAGCCAAAAGGGTTACATAATCTGACACATCTAAATAAACCAGTTCCTTGGGAGATACAATCTTTTTCCTGGTACTAAAAGGAACATATTGTATATGTATATGTCCAAACACAAGGAACACAGAACCACTCACTAAATAATATCTTCAACAGCAGTTTTGGAGACAATGGAATCGAGTTCTGAGTATGAGCTCTGATGACAGGTGCCACGGTTTAAATCCCATCTCTGCTGATTTCTTCTTGTGTGACTCTGGGCAAGTTGCCTAGCCCTTCTAGGTCTCGGTTTTTTTATTCATAAAATGGAGACAATAATAAAACTGCTTTCATTTCATTGTCAGGAAGATTAAATGAATTAATACATAAAAAAATTAGAATGCTGTCTGGCACATGGTGAGTGTCAACCAATAAATCTTCATCTCTCCCTTGTTATTTCTTATATTAGTCCTAAATAGAGACTAAGCAGTAGTCCAACAAAGCACTAGTTCAAGAGCGGTCCAAGGGTGTCTGTAGAAGTGCTGAGAGGCCCTAGGTTAATTATGTCTTAGATTACTCCCATACTCTTCCTCATCCTCTAACTTTTGGGGGAAATTCCTTTCCAAAGCCTTTCTTCTTTCCCATGGCCAAATTCTCAGTGCCCTGTGCTCTCACCATCCATTTCCTGGCCTTGGATTCCCCTCCACAATGTTAGGTAATGCCTGTTGTCAGGTATTCCTGTCTGTTTTTCTTTTCTCCCATCTCCTCATTTATGCTTTATCAAAACAAAACTTTTTCAAGTACCGACCCCTCGGGAAACTGACAAATAAATGTGATGAGCTAATTCAAGCCAAGTTGTTTGTAATGGTTAATTTTATGTATCGACTTGGCTAGGCTATGGCGCCCAGTTTCATCTAACACTAGTCTAGATGTTTCTGTAAGGTATTTTATAGATGTGATTAACTTTTAAATCAGTAGAATTCGAATAAAGCAGATTACTCTTTGTAATCTGGGTGGGCCTCATCTAATCAGTCAAAGGCCTTAAGAGAAAAGACTGAGATCCTTTTAAGCAGCAAGGAATTCTGCCTCCTGATCATCTTTGGATTCAAGACTGCAAAACCAACTTGCGGAATTCCCAGCCTGAGGGCCTGCCCTATAAAATTTAGACTTGCCAGCCCCAACAGTTACATGAGTCCATTCCTTAAACAGATAATCTGTCTTTGTATGTACACACACATCCTATTGGTTCTGTTTTTCTAAGGAAGCCCAGCTAATAGAGTATCAATATGTATAATGGCTAAATGTCTTAGTCTTCTAACATTTTAATAAGGGCTGAACTTCAAAAAGTGAGCAATGTGTGAACATTTTTAAATCCTAGTGACTTTGGAATTTCTTCATACAGGCAGCAGCCTATTCATGAGACAGGCTCTGGGGAAGTCCACACCTGGATTCATTTCCTTCTCCCCTGAAGCCATGCATGGGGTATGGAAAAGTGACTCTAGCCATTGGCACATACCACACACTGTTGTTTTGTCTGGGTTAATGTTTGGAAATTATATATGAATAAAAACAGCCTTCCTATTGCTCCGTGTCTCTGCTTGGAATGTGTAATACACCTACTCTCACTTATCTTCATCATAACAGCCAGGTAAACATGGATCATTTTTTCCATAAGAGCCTGAAAAGAAACAGAGTCAAATGTTCCTCTGAAATTTCTTGGAAAGCAGCCAATATTCCCATTATATTAGAGCAGAAAAATCAATCAGTCTAAAATCAAAGTCTTTTTCTTTTATCGCTTTTCATGTGGGAGACTGTCATTAATATATCTGTCAGACTCATTATTGTTCTTACAAGGGTAATATCACATTCTTTCAGAAATGATGAACAATGATAATGTAGGGTCAAGGTGGACTTTAGAAAAGAAATGAACTCTGCCTGGGATGTGATAAAATACCAAATGGTTTTGGTTTCTACAATACAGACCATTTTTATAGGATGGTGTTTTCTCTGTTTTAAAATGTAGAAAATTTGTATTCACCAATAAAACATAATCATCACATTTCTTTTTTATTGGTGCTTTGACAATCACTTGTCCTTATCTATCTTTGCTTCCTCATCAGCTCTTTTTCAAGTTTTGATCTGCCTGTGAGATCACAGGGGTTCATGTGCTGCAAGCAGCAGAGGTTGTGATTTCGCATCTTTAAACAAAAACAGGTGAGTTAGGCAACCCTCTCTATGAGAAAGAGGAAGCAGGTCTGCAAAGAGAAACAACAGGCAGAGAAATATGAAGAAAGGTTTACTGTCTTGGGACCATGACTCACCTTTGGAAGAAGACTTAACTAACCCTAGAGCTGGATGAGAGTTAACTTTTCTGGAAATGAACAGGAGAAGGTCAGTGTTGGCTAACGAAGAGGTGAAGTAGGAGCAAAAAAGGGAAAATGTAACAGGACCAAAGATTTGGGGTGTGGTCTTCAGCCTGGTCCCAAGGGATAGTGTAAGGTATTGATTGCCAAGTGCTGTGGAGCTAGCCACCAAAGGTGAACTGTTGTTTTATAAGAAATAATATAAAAGGTACACTGTTCTTTTATTGGAAGTAATATATTGGTATAATTATGCAAAACACTAATTAGTAAGTTTCTTCCTTACTTCTGTACTTGACACATCCCTTTGCATAGATCCTGAAGGCCTCTTGTGCCTTAAGCCTGTAGACAGAGTCATTCATTAGCCACCCACTGTGGCAGCAAAAACAAAGGCTACAAACACTGGACAGGAGCTAAGTGAGAACCCCAGCATCTGGAAGCAGAGGGAGGGGCAGGCCTTCCCAGCTCTCACAGGACAGATACAGAGGGTTGAAGGGTAGGAGGAGAGGGAGGGTGGCACAGGATGCCCCCCATCTGTAACAAGGAGCTTCCTTTGCCCAAGCTGGCAGCTTGGCATATGCTGAGTGGCCACCTACTGGTCCCTTGCTGCTCTACTATGAACAATGCCCATTCTATGCCTGACTTACTCATGTCACCTGATAAGTAGTCAGTCTTGTCTGGCCTGGAGGGCTGCTGTAGCTCCCATACCAACTGGTCTCTGTATTCCCTTTCACCCTCCAAAAGTCAGTCTCCACACTGAAACAACAGTGATATTTAAAAAAATGTCTGTCCTGTGCTTAAAACCCTTTGGGTCTTCCCATTTCCTTAGGATGAAGACAAAATCTTTTTCTGTCTGACTGGCCCTGTGTGAACAAGCTCTGTGAAGACTCCTGTCCTGCCATCATCCTTTTGTCTTCTGGGCTCCAACAACTCTGCTCTTCTTTCATTCTTCAGGCAGGCCATGATTCACCCAGCCACACGGCCTTTTCACATGCTGTTCCTCTGCCTGAGACTCTCTCCCCGACATAATCTGGTCAAAGCATAGTGTTCCTCTATTTAGACTGAGCATCACTTCCTTGGGGAAACCTTCTCTGTCTGCTCAGAAGGAATCAGGCTCTCCCTGCCAAATGCACCAGTAGCAGTACAGAGGACTCCTTACTGGCCCTTATCACAGTTGGGATTTTATACTGGAGGGTTTTTACCTGATTGTCCCTCTCCTGCTCTGGGTTGTAAGCTGTGGGAAGCTAGTATTAATTGACTTCCTCCCTGCTCCCTCCTCTCTTCATTTTCTTTCCTTCCTTCTTTTTCTCTTCACTTTTGTGGACCAAGTCCGCATGAATCTGCTGAGTCCAAACTGTAGCTACCCCTCCTGCCACCTCCAGAATACTGCATCTTCTCTTTCGGTTATTTGTCCTTCAACCAATCTCCCTTTCTAGCAACCTACCATTTCTCTTTCTTTCTGTGGGCTAAGAAGTCTTTTGAGGGAATATTGAGTTCTGGAAAGATGCCACCTGAAGCTGTCTTTGTGGGACCCTTCCAAAGTGAGGGGGGAAAAATTCATTTTTCATTCATAACAAAAGGGATTGTGTGCCTTCCAATCACATCTCAGTTATAATGCTGCCCAGGGCTCCAGCCTGTGTGGCTGATGATAAAAAAAATCAGACTGGTGAGAAAGGAAAATCTAAATCATTGCCTGATATTTCAGGCAAACTGCAGGGCTTTTGGCAACAGGCAAGAGAAAGTGTAGTCAATGATAATGGCTGATAGTGGTATTGCTGATGGGTCGTGAACTTGTCTGGCTCCTCTGTTTCTGGTTTGTGGTTCTACTCCAAGTCTGTAATGACATAAAATAATAGACCGCTTATCCTGGTCCTTCTCATTGCAAATCACATTTCACAAGACAATACATGGAATTTGTAGGATGTAAATATGTCATTAAAAATGTGTATCATGCAATAGATTACTACTGATTCAAGACCTCATACATCATGTTCAACTTAGATTTATTTGGTTCCACTTTAAATAAGCTTTCCTGGTTTCCATTTTGTCTTCAACAGCCTTCAGGGTGTTGAAATTCACTCTTTATTTCCAGATGAAAGTGTCAGAAAGTGTTCTATACCAAAGAATAATGAAGCCAGGATCTCTCCCAGTCTTGAAAAGACAGTGCTGGGAATATAGAGCTAATAATAATCATAGTGCAGGAATAAAAATAGGAGTTGTTACAAATATCTACAGGTTATAAGGCACTTTTCACAACAATTATTGTATCACAATGACACCGACTGATGCTAAGCAAAAACTGAAGGCTCCAGGCAGAGATGGGAGAGGCGTTCTTCTCAGCTGGAAATTTCATTTTACTAGAGTTTCTATCATAAACACCCAGGACCACATTCTTATTTGCTTTACAAACTCAAGAAGAAATGATGCCTAAGAAAAGTCACTGAAGAGCTAGAGTGGGAATGGGGTCCACTGTCCTAGTCTTCAGTTTAAGCTCCATGACTGCAGAGACTATTCTCTTCAGGATTATAACCCCAGAGCCTAGCAGAGTGCTCGGCATTTCATATTCCCAGCAGACACCTGTTCAACTGTCTATGTAGCAAGAAATACAACGTGGAGGTGGTGGGAGGCCTCCTGTGTGGTTGGGAAGTAGGAAGGAGGAAATGTAAAAAATGAGGAAAAGTGGCAACAAATGAGCTTACATTAATTTTAAAACATTTTTTCTCCAGTTATATTGTCCTTCTTAGGCTGTGTTTAAGACACCTTCTTAAATGGTTGCTATGATTTCCATTTTTTTCACAGCTGGGGAAAGAAGAGTACCATATGGTCAACCTAGTCGATCCTTTTTGTGTTTTGACTATGCTTGTTTCCATTTATATGTGAAATAGATTTATGTCTGTCTAATAATATGAGACAGTGCTGTTAGACAGGGACAAGAACCTGAAACCATTACCGTCTAGCCTAGTGTGAAGAGTGAAGTTCAGTCATTAACCTAAAGGAAGCAACTACACTTACAGGGATGATTCATTCTCAATTTGTGTGAACAAGTTAAAAATGTTCTTTTGACCTTCCTTGATACTGGAGGCCTCAGTTCTGCTGGAAGAATTTTCCTGGAGCTTGCATGTGAGTTTTATCCACCATTTTTCCCTTCTCTATGAGCCTATGGTAGATCACATCATAGAAATGTATTAAAGTTCCCTTGAGGGAGCAGATGTTTGGTAAACACTAATGAATTGGATGTCCAGCTCTTCAGGATATAAGGACCTGGAAGTGCATGGTCTGCTTCATGAACATGAAAGCTGAACATGAAGCGAACAATCTAGTTAGGGACAGTGTCTTTGCACAATAAAAAGGCTGGGGTCTGACTCTCCTTTGAGACTCAATAACCATCTTTGCTGTTTAGGCTTCTTATATCTAGCACTTCTGCTTATATGGCTTTAGCTTCTTTATCTTTCCCAATTCCCAAGCCATGTTGTGGCCCTGAAGATACAAACGCACACTGCCACAGCACACATGCAAGCGATTCCATGCTTAGCCTTTGACAATTGCACAGTCTTCGTCTGCATGACCTGTTAGATCCACTCCACCATTTTTTAGTCTAAATTACTCACTGCTAACTTGTAGTGAGTGTGTCCATTTATTTATTTTTTACATTTGTGTCTTGAGGATGTACTTACTTATGCCACAATATAGGTCTAGAAGGAGAAATATAGGGAGAAATAAGGAGGATGACACAAGTTATGTTTCTATGTCCAAGGGAAACAAAAGTAAGTTTACAATCCCGACCACATTTCTTTTAATATATGTTACCATTGTTAGCCTAGAAGTATTTGTGTACTCAGAAAAAAGTACTGCCAATTGAACACAATGCTTTCTATCACATCAATTTTAAGATACATGCTAATTTTTGGGGTGTTAAAATGAAAAAATGGACAAAACAGATATGTGTATCAAACCTATCAACAGAACCAGTGATGTGCCATGCCCAATCCATGCTACACTGTCAATGAAATGAACTGTTATTTTAGAAGCATTCTGTTTTACTACAATTATTATCATGTGAATCTTGAAAGTACTAAAAGCCCAGAACTTGTGACAGCTGTTTTCACGTGTACTGGATGGACACGATCTAATTCTCAGCATTTGACTCATATTACTGTTTCACTCAGCTTCCATGAGCCCATTTATTTATTTTAAATCCAACATTCTTTCTATGAGAATTTCTTTTAAAATAATAGCCACTCTTTATGCCTCCCACAAATAACCGTCCTTGCACGCTTGCTGCTGAGTCGGCACTGGCAGTTAAACACAGTCTGTTTCCCAGGGCTGTCCTGGCTCTCGTATCCAGCAGGAGGGATGCTAAGGCAGTGTGGGCCACAACATTGCAACTCCAACTGGTCTTGGTTATATAAGCTCATCAATCAGACTGTTGTCAGTCTGCATTTAAAAGTGCAGTGAGGCTTGTTTTCTGAGAAAAAAAATTAGAACAGTAATGCCTGCTTCCGTTTTTCATTTTATAATGGTAAACTGCTCAGTTAAGAATATGTACATTCCAAGCTGTGAAAGATGACTTAAGAGCTACTGTGACCACCTTCATATGAACTGTCATGGAATTTTGATGGCTTGCTTACACATCATTCAGACCAACTTCCCTTTGGGAGCATGGCAGGAGCAATCAGGAGAGGGGCAGAGATAGAGAATATTCTATATTGTGTTGTTAGTGTGTGCAGCACTAGCTTTTATGAACTGAGCACTTACTATGGTTCATGTACTGTTAAAGGCATTTCATAAGCTTGAGCCACTTATTTCTTACAACATATACAATGAGTGGATAATATTACTGGTGACATCTCACAAATAAGGAAAGTATTGAGTTGTATATCCTTAAAATTCATGTTGAAGTCCTAACCCTCAGTGTGATCATATTTGGTGATAGGGTCTTTAAAAGGTAATCAAGTTAAAATGAAATTATTAGGGTGGGGTCTAGCCCAATAAATGGGTGTCCTTATTAAAAGGGTAAATTTGGACACAGAGAACGCCATGTGGACACGAAGATGGCGCTCTAGAAGCCAAGGAGAGAGGCCAGGACCAGATCTTCCCTCACAGCTCTCAGAAGGACCCAATGCTGCTACACCTTGATCTTGGACTTCCAGTCTCCAAATCGGTAAGATGATATATTTCTGTGGTGTAAGCCACCCAGTGTGTGATACTTTGTTATGGTGGCCCTGGCATACTAATCCACTGAAGTTATACAATTTGCAAAGGATCACCTAGATATTGGGGTCTGCAGTTCACATATGAACTTCTGTGTCTGAGTCAGGAGAGTGAGCTCCATTTAACACCACTTTCTTCAGATTCTGAGTCAATGAAAGCTCTTCCTGAGCTTCATCTTCTGTGAAAATGGACAAGCACATCAGTGTGGGGTTAGTGGTTCCTATGTAATCTCAATATCACACAGTAACTGCTTGTCTGTCATGTCATACTATTGGTACAATGTTCATTAATTATTATTCCCAGGGAGAAGCCAAGGCCAAATTGACCCAGCCCATCTGTCCTACAGTCTGCAGGCCCACACTGAAGCCAGAAATGGACTACAGGGACACCGTTGCCCAAGTCATCCTCTGGGTCTGATGATTAGGGTCACTATGACCTGCAACTGGGG
The DNA here is from genome assembly GCA_007922815.1 of Macrotus californicus. Taxonomy (NCBI): domain Eukaryota; kingdom Metazoa; phylum Chordata; class Mammalia; order Chiroptera; family Phyllostomidae; genus Macrotus; species Macrotus californicus. The sequence goes on from VMDR010019040.1 coordinate 14,600, forward strand.
TACACTTCCAAAGACATTTCAAATCTTCCTAAAGTTCTAATCATGTCATTCAATTGATCAGAAACTTGGATGACCATCCACCACCTTGACACACAGAATAAAGTTGCTCATCCTTTACCTCACATGACATTGCCCTAGCTTATATTTTAAGTCCTTGCTAGAACACCCACACCTTTTGTGCCCCTACACAGGTGCCTGCAGGCATGCATGCACACACACACACACACACACACACACACACACATGAATATTCTGGGCTCACGGTTGGGCTGGTTTACTCTCTTCATCAGAATTCAGAGTATATGTTCTTAGTCTTGGTGTTTCTTTGACCTGAAACTTCCTTTTCCTTAGTTACCTATTGATGGCCCACTTACTTGCAAAGTCCACTTCAAACTTCACCTTTCCCAAAGACATTTTCCCCATCTCATTGAATAGAATTATTTCCCTTCTAACTTGAAATTCCAGGGCTTCTATGGAGATAATTATGACCCTGTTATTCCCATGAATTCTTGGGGGACAGGGCCTTTGTCTTGTTAATTTCTGTGTATCTTCTATAACATCTAGAATACTCCTCTTTATACAGTAGGTACTCAAGTTTTTGCTGTATTTAATGCAGCCTCTAGGTCACCTCAAAGAGGGTTTCTAAATAGTTTCCAAAAAATTCACCAACCTTCAGGAACAAAAAGCAAGGACCTGAACCTTGATTTTGACTTTCATTTTAAACAGGGCCAGCTCATGAAGGTGGAGAATCTCTTTCTCATGTCTTTACTGGAAGACAGAGTATAGACCTATGCTCACCAAGTGTGCTTTGGGGTCTCAATTTTGTTGTCTACCAACTTCTGAGGTTTTATTTTGTTCCGTTTCTAGACTTAACTACTTAGCACTCTAGCAATTGATAATACAGCAGATCCTGGCAACAATGCTAGCTCAGATAGCAAGGTGCCCCAAACAGAAACAATGTTCAATGTCAAATTGGAAGCTTCATGTGCTCAAGGACTACTACATTTCTCTAGATTGCTTTCTTCTTAAGAAAGGCAGCACAAAAGAAATATGCTTTTAATTTTAATTAATTAATTAATTTTCTTTTTAAAATTGTTGTTCAAGTATAGTTGTCTCCATTTCCCTTCCACCACTCCCCTCCCACCCCAACCATCCCCACCTCCCACCCTTGATCCTACCCCCCTTTGGCTTTGTCCATATGTCCTTTATACATGTTCCTTGAACCACTCCTGATCCTGTAACTTGATAGCAACAATTTTATTAGTAGCATGATCAAAAATGTATATTCCTTTTCTTTCAATCAGTTGGTTTTGAACTTGGTAGCAATTATATTCAGTGAATGGAATCTGGGACCATCTACCTGGGGACAAATCCTGCTTATACTAGTGACCTTGGATGTGACTTGACTTTCTGGGCCTCAGTTTTATTGTCTGTGCAATGGGGACAGAGAACTCTTTTTAAGGACTGTTATGATGAATTAACTGAGTCAATACATAAAAAGTGCATTGCCTACTAACCAGGACATAGTCAGCATTGGATTTAATGTTAACTGTTATTATTTCAAAGTGGTCTCTTCACCAAAGGAAACAGTAGATAATATTGTTGGTTTCTGTTATGGATTCCATCTCAAACTCTTTCCTCTCTGCTTTTTTTCTTTTCAGAATATGTTGGAAATAATAAGCAAACATGCAAGGGATACATGTATATTTAGTTTCACATACAACCTCATTGTTACTTCCTGACATCTTTCCAAGATATCTTACAAGTTATCAATCTCACCAGGACAGAGTGTGTTTTCTGACCACTTCCCCTTTGCAATTAAGGACTGTGACCACTCGCTTACGCACAGACTGAGACCAGCAGCCTTAACCCCAAAGGAGGTCAGAAACTCCCAGCTCTTCCCGCCGAGGGGGCTAGCTGAGAACCCGATACCGTGTATTTTAAGGCTGTGGCTAGACTGTGACCATAGGAACTGGGAACACCCACTAACACTCTGTTTCCCCCAGCCCCACTTCCTTCACTTCAATGCCATTAAGCATGGCTGCAGAGTGTTTGTGAATGTTTTGAGTGGAGTTAAGTTTCTGGTGTTTATTATTGAATTGCTAAAGATTTGAAGAGAAGACAAACAGACAAACAGACAAGTGAAGAAACAGACAGAAAACACCCTTAGATAGACTTGCAGTATGAGCAGAATGCTCTGGAAAACCTGGGGTCCACAAAGCTCTGGGCTTGCACCAGAGCCCCAGGATTTGGTCAGTTGCTCTGCAAATAAAACCTGCCCTAGACATGCAGTGAGGAGGCTTTATTTGCATTGGAAACCTGCCAGTCTGGCCTTGCAGATAGTAGGTCACAGTCAGGGGGTTGGTGAGTTTTCCTGTTTACCGTCTACCTTCATGGAAGCGTTGAATGTAGGGCCTGAAAGAGGATAGGGAAGGCCATCTTTTCTCATTTTTTCAAGACTTGCTGTCTCAATTAAATCCAGGGCTTTGCCTCTGCTCTCTCCATCACCTCTTCTTCATAGCATGTTGAGCATATCGAAGACAAACTCACAAAGACTTCTCCTCTGAGTGTGGAAATACGTGGGAGTGGGGCTAGTTAGGCTGGTATTGAAAGGTCAGGTGGCACTGTGTCATCCTCAGGCTTCCTACTCTGACTTCATGGTGCCTCTTACACATACTCACTCAGCCACATAAACTAAACTCCACGTGGGTGGAGGCTGTGTCTGTGCTGTTTGCCATCATATGCCCAACATCTACCACAGTGCTATGTTGAATAATAAATGTCTATTAAGAGACATAAATGCATATTAATGGTATGGTCTGTGTTTAAAATATACAGTCCCATTGTTTTTGTATGTACACTTGTGAATAGTCACGCTAGCTTCCGATTCAGTCAATATGATCACTGTGTCTGTTTCCTCTTTTTTATTGTTGCAGTAGGGATAGCAGTCCTCCAATATCTAGGGAGAGAATACCTTCGAAAGCAGTCTGAAGGCTCTGTGTGATTTCAGAGAGCATGGACTCCAAAGGCTCTTCCATCATATTTTGAAGAGTCTTGTAGTATGCAAGCTTCTCCATCTGAGATTATTCATCCCTTGGGAGTCTGGAATCATTCCACTCTTTTGCGAGCAGCTTAAAGTTTAAAGAAACTGAAATTACTGGATCTGGTGAGGAGGAAGTTGAACGGCTCACTTTAAGAATATGAAAGTTGATGCTCTTTGAAGATGAGATTGACTGAAAGAATACAAATTATAGCTTAATATATGAATCAAGAGCCTTAAAATGTTATCTTTTCATTGAATAATTCTTCTAGGAATATAGTCTAAAGACAAAACATAAAAATCAGTGAAAGTGTAAGTTCCATAGCCAGTAAAGTTCATCACGTCATTATATACGGAGCCAAAAATTGGAAATAATTTTAATGTTCAGCAACGGGCAATGGCTAAGAGAATTATGGGGTGCAGCCATTAAAGTGAAAAATAGGACACTTTGTTGTGGCTGTTTTTATACCATGGATATTTTTTGTCTCTGAAGACAAACCACTGAATTTGTAAGTTGAAAAAAAATGTATTTAACATGTGCCCCATCTTTAGAAACTTACTTCTTTCTACCTTGATCTTACCCCAGAAACTTTAATGATTGAGTGGGTTTTAGAGAAATAATGAGGTTATCTGATGTTTAAATAATTTATAATATAAAATCAAAAGCTTAATGATTTATTTTCAGTGGCACCAAATAGCTATGGATGTTATTGATAAGATAAACATGGCAACCAAAGAAATAGGTTCAAACTTTTGCTTGTGAAGGTGATGTTTATAAAGAGTATCTACTGATGAGGAGGAATACTTATAACAATATCAAGCAAAAAGATAGGACCCAAAACTGCAGGCACAGTGCAATCTAAGTAAAGTAAACATACTTACATAAATATATACAAATATGCTAAATTATTTATATGGATTTTAACCAATGAGAGATTATGAGTGATTATTTTTTTCTTTGTATTTTATATATTTTTCTTACAGATACATATTGCTTTTATATTAAAATAAAAATATATT
>VMDR010019041.1:0-18664 GCA_007922815.1 Macrotus californicus
AAGAAAAGCATTCTTTGGGCAAGTGCAGAGGGTGTAAACATTTGGCTACTCTCTGTTTAAGAGTGGAGAGAGGAAGGTTTTCTACAATTCAGGGTTGTTTTTTTTTTTGTAGTTGAAGGAGCTAGAAAAGTAAATTGGGCTCATGAAGATTTAAAAGCATACTTAAAATCTGGCAAATACTATGTGTAAATTATTTAACAGTTTTTGAAATTATCCTGTAAAAGTATGTTTACATTTTTTATGAAGGAAAAAAGACATAAGTAGACCTTTTAAAGTGCTGGTTTAAAAAAACCCTAGACAACTTCTTTATATCATCTCTAGGACTGTGTGTAATAAAACTTTTGTACTTTCACTGAACGCAAGGAGGGGAAGCAGGTGGATAAATGAGGAATAGTAATTTAGTTTCCAAGGAGACCCTTTGCTAATTGGAGATACAGTTTCAGGATCTGTAGCTATGGCAGTGTATTTAGACAGCTGTGAATTTTTCTGCTATTATTTTCTAATCTTGAAAGAAGGAAGAAGTTGTATTACAGATTTTATTTTAAGTTTAAGAGCTAATTTAGCTGTGGTGAATGCTGATCACTAGCAACATGAGAAAGGCAATGTCAGTGAAGAATTCAGATTATCACTGGCAGGTACCCAGATCTGTAGAATGTCAAGCAGTACTAAAATACTGTAATCTACCAATTAATCTTTCTAAAATTTCATTAAATGAGGGTTAACAGAAGAAACTATGTAGCAAAATACTATGTTATATAGTTGCTCACCCCAAGAATATAGAGATGAAACAAACACATATCTGCTCGAAATCTGCCAGTCACTAAAGTATGATTTAGTCAGCATCTATAGAATGAAATAATAATTATTTAAATTCAACTTTTAGCCTTAAATCAAGTGGGAAAAATCACAAGCCTTTTTATTGTCTTAATCAGAAATTGCCCATTGCTTCTTAACATTTTCTGAGGGCTTGAAGCATCTGGCAAAAATATTACATGTAAGTGTCCATTATGATAATGCATTTATATATTAATTACTAACTTATACTTTTGGAATTTAAAATACCATTCTACCACTGAGAAAGTTGAGATCTATAGCTCAATTTTATATCCCAAAGACTTCGCATTGTTTTTTGCCTCTTTGTAATTGCTCCTAACATACACACACACACAATTATAGACCACAGTTGTTCCTAATTCTGGAAAAGTCATCTGGGGAATTTTAAAAGATGTGATGCCTAGGCTTCCTATACTAGTTACATCAGATTCCAGGTGAATCCCCCAATATCAGTAGCTTTTAAAGCTGTCCAGGTGATTCTAGTGTGCAGCAAATTTGAATATTACTTCTAGATAAACAAATAAACTAGCAACATTATAAACTCATTTTAGCTTTTTCCTATTTAGTCTAGCTAAAGGTATGATACTGTTGTTCTGTATCTCCAATACTGGCTACATATGCCCAATGGAATATTATATTCATTGATTGATTAACTGCTTAAACCCTTAAGAATGGTATAGGTGGAGTAGGTGGTAAAGTAATTATGATATACATTATCTATTCCTGATTTATGAAGTGTCTTAAATGTGCTCATCTGTAGTATTAATAATTAGGATGGCTTCTGGGTAAAAATCAAAACTTAAGTAATGCTTCTCGGTAACCTTGGTGGAGATTTAGTATCTTGGAAGTTTTATGTACCAGAATTCTAAACAGGCACAGTGATAGTAACAAGAAAGAAATTAAGTTCCTCTAGTCTTCCAACTTTCTAGTTGCTGAGCTGACCTAAGCTGACATTTACTAATAAAACTGCAGATATTATAGAACTGTGAATGGATGTTTGAACAGATTCATGTTGTTAAAGATTGCTCCACAGGTCACATGGAGAGGAAATAAAAATTCTTTCCTTGTGTTGTTCAGAGATTTAACCTGAGATACTATTGACTGACCAGGGTTGATTAGTAAATTGTTAAATAAGAGTCTGAAGCTAATTCAGACAATGGAATATGTTATGCTGGATTTCTGTCATCATAATGCACTCATTACAAATAGTATAATTATGAATGAAAAGCCACTAGAGATAGAGACAGAGAACTCAATTTAACATTCTGCTGCATTCTGCTCAATTCCACAAAGTATGCAGCAAACTCTTTAGTAGAATGTAAAACCCTTAGCTGAACAATTCGTGGTTTGAATGAGAGCACAAGACGCATTGGTGCAGTGGAGTGTGTCGTAAAGAGGTTGGCTGGAGAAAATGGACTGGTTGTGTGTGTTACAGGGGAAAATAAGAGAGAGCCTTACAGAAAAATTATCTAGGGGATCTTTCAGTGGGAAGTTCTAAAACTTTTAAGCAACACTTTATTTAATACAAATTCTAATTAACAGGGTTATCATTTTTACAATTCTAATTTTAAAATCTTGAGTTAGGAAAACTTGGGCTTTGAATCTTAGCTCCATCACTTAACAGGCAGTGGACCTTCACATCTTTGAGACTCAGTTTCATCATGTATAAAATGTAGCTATTTCTCCTGCCAAACTCAGAGAGTGGTTATGAGGAAAAATTAGGATAATGGAAAGGGACTGAAATTTGAAAACACTAAGTGTGTAGCAAACATTATTATTATTATTTTTAATCCTCACCCAGGGATATATTATTGATTTTAGAGAGAGAGAGGAAGGGAGAGAGAGCGAGGGAGGGCAAGAGAGAAAGAGACAGTGAAGAAGAGAGAAAGAGAAAGAAACATCAATTAGTTGCCTTCCATATGTGCTTGGACTGGGGATTGAACCAGCAACCTTAGGTTATGTACCCTGGTGGGGAATCAAACCTGTAATGTGTGTGTGTGTGTACGTGTGTGTGTGTATGGGAGGATGCTCCAACCAACTGAGCAACCTGGCCAGGGCCTGACAAAGTTTTATAGTATTCAATTGGGAAGAAAGGTATTGTGTGTTTATTCCCTCTTACCTACGAATGGACCCCTATTATATTTTGAGGTTTATATTCTGGATATAAGATAATTATTTACAGATATTTCTTCCAGTCTATGGCTTGTCCCTTCATTTTCTTAACAATGTCTTTTAAAGATAATAAATATTAATTTTCATGAAGTAGTATCACTTTTTTCTTTCACATATTTGCTTTTGAGGTCATATCTAAGAAATATTGCCTTATGCAAGGTCATAAAGATTTTTTCTATTTTTTTCCTCGAACTTTTGTAGTTTTAGATTTTACACATCTATGAGCCATCTGGAATTTTGTGTATGGAGTGAGATGTAGATTGAAGATCATTAATTTGAATATGAATGTCAAACTGTTCTAGCATCATTCATTGGAAAGACTGTCTTTTCTCTACTGAGGGCCTTTGCCTTTGTAAAAGAAAGTCAGTTTCCATATATATGGTTCTATTTTTGGACTCTGTATTCTGTTTCATTGATCTATTTGTCTTTTTTTTGTGTGGTAAAATCTATATAACATAATATTTATCACCTTAGCTATTTGTAAGTTTACAATTCGGTGGCATTAAATACATTTATACTATTGTGTCATTATCACCATTATCTATACCCAACACTTTTAAAAATCATTCTTAATATAAACTGTGTATCTATTAAGCAATAACTCTCAATTCTTCCCTCCCCTCAGCCCATGGTAGCCTGTATTCCCCTTTCTCTGTATATGAAGTTATATGTTCTAAGGACTTCATGTACATGGAATCATATAACATTTGTTCTTCTTTGGTTTATTTTACTAAGCATGTTTTCAAAGTGCATCTTGTGGAAATACACAGATTTCCTTTTTTCCCATGGATGAATGCTGTTCCATTGTATGTGCATTACTTGGGGGTCACTAACCTTCTGGGACTTTCATCAAAGTTGGGAAGTTTGAAGCCACTATTTTTTCAAATGTTTTTCTGTCCCTTTGTCACTTTCTTTGCCTTCTTGGACTCCTACAATTCATATGTTGATCTGTTTGATGGTGTTCAGGGGTCCTTTAGGCTCTGTTCACTTTTCTTTGCTCTTTTTTCTTTTTGTTCCTCAGACTTGATAATTTTAATTGTCTTACCTTTGCTGCTGCTTTTTTCTTTTTGCTTAAATCTGCTTTTAAACCCTTCTGGTGTATTTTTCATTTCAGTTATTGTATTTTTTAAACCTCAGAATTTCATTTGGTTCCTTTTAATATAATGGTCTTTGTCTTTATTGATATACTTATTTTGTTCATATGTTGTTTTCCTGTCTTTATCCACATCTTCCTTTAGGTCTTTGACTCTCTTTAAGACAGATTTTAACACATTGTGTACCGCTCATGAGTTTTTGCGTGTTTTGCACGCCATTTGTTAAGGACCGCTCACGAGTTTTCTTGTTTTTCACGTGCCATCTGTTATGGACCTTAGATGTCAACACACTGTCTTGTCCACATCGAATGAAGCAATCTCATTGGTGGAAACCATGCAGGTCAATCTACAAAAAACTATATAATTGCACGAACCCATAGAGCATGGCAGTTACATTGTATTTTGGTTATTCGAATAGTCTTCGTCTTCAAGTTTCTGGCGCTTTTAGAAATGTCCCCTCTCAGAAAAAGGAAGGAAACCAACGAAACTGATACACTTCTGGAAGTATTTAATGATAATTTATCAGATATTCTTAGTGAGATCGAAGATGCAGATGACTGTTTTGACGATTCCGGAGATGATCTGTAGTTATGATGATTTAAATAACGTGCAGTTTGCCCAAAAACGTGTGGTCCCTGGCGTATGTCTTAGAGATTTCTATGCGGTACGCAATGTGTTAAAAAGTCTTTAGTAAGTCCAATGTCTGGGCTTCTGCAGAATCAGTTTCTGTCAATTTTGTTCCTTTGGTTGGGCCATACTTTACTGTTTCTTTGTATGCCTGTGATTTTTTTTTTTAAACTGGACCTTTGAATCTTTTAATGTGTTAACTCTGGAAATGAGATTCTTACCCTTCCCCAGAATTTTCTAGGGGTTTTTGTTTTGATTTGTTTTGGATTGTTGAAAGTTGTCTCTGTGGTAGGGATCAGTCTGAAGTGAAAGCGTAAGGCCTCCTCAGGTCAATTTTGAGCCTGTGTTTTTTGCTGGGCATGTTTGTGGTGGGTGGCGTTTGTAATTCCTCTACATATGTGGTTGCTTTTGAGTGTCCTAATCCTTAAATATTCAGCTTCCCAAAGGGAGAAAAGTGCAGTGGAGGGGAAAAAATAAAACCCCAAGCGTTCTATTCCTTTAAATCCCCTGGAAGCAGCTTGGGGTTGAAAAGTTGGGGTTGAAGCAATGGTGACCAGAACCTGTGCTAGCCAAGATTTTCCCTGGAAGCTGCAAGATTTTCAAGACTTAAGAGTTCCAAAATAGTTAGTCCACACAGTTTCTGACAGTACAGTTGTCATCTAGGTGGAGATGGATTTTTGATGCTTCTTACTCCTCCAGCCTCTCTGAAGTCATTCTGGTATAATTTTTTATAAAGTTATTTTTCAACTCTCCTAAAAGGAACCAAGGGAGAAAGTGTTTACCCCTGGAACAGTGCTTTAAAGACCAAAGAGCATTCTTTAGATTGGAGTAATGAGGCAATGTGCAAACCCCAATGAATATGGAAAATTAGGATAAAATTTAGGCTACCTGGGCAACCGTGTTGCCTCTCTTGAAGATTGTTCTTCCAGGACTAAAATCCTAGTATTCTTGGGTTTTGTTTTACTAAAGATGAGTCCCCCTTCTCTAGGGACTAGTCTCTATTTTGGTCTGTTTTCAACAGCATGCAGACTGCAATTTGGGGCAAACTTCTCCTGACCCTTGGGAGTATTCCTTTGTCAAGCTCGTTCAAAATAAATACAAAGATGAATTATAGAAAATCCCAGTTCTCTAGGGACTGTCAGATTGAGCAGCTGTCCATAACCAGGCTATCTTAAAGTAAAGTGTATGGCCCTATTATTGATATCTAGTATATTCTGCCTTGATCCAAAAAGTAGCAATTTTATGTGATTGCTTTTGAATCACAAGTGCATCTGTGCCCAGTACATGTATGTTGAATTAATGTATTGGTTGGGACACTTGTGTTAGGTTCTCTGTAAGAATTTACTGCTAGGATCCTCATTGGAACCTGACAGTCACCTATGCAAATATACGTCTGAACATTTACAGTCATGTGTATAAGTAGTTCCTAAGCCAGTGACTCTGAAACCTTGTCATTCATCAGAATCACCTGAGGAATTTTCTCCAAACCCTGGTTCCTATGTTCTAACCATACAGGTAGTTTTTAATAAGTCTGTAGAAGCCAGGATTATATATTTTTCAAAATATGTATTGGGTACTTGTGATATGCAGTCAGAGTAGAGAAGCATAGCTCTTTGACTAAGAAAGTTTAGGAGTCAAAATAGAGGAATGAAGTGCCCTCTATTCTTTAGGGAGATTCTGGGTTACAACGCACAGAATAGTCAAGAGCTTGGAGACTGAATTCCAGTCTCTGTGTAGCCACTTCCTAGCTGTTGGCTTTTGACAAACTATCCAGTCTTTCAGCTTCAGTTTCTTTATAAAAAGGAACTGTAGGGTTACTGTGAGGATTTATGTAAAGCCTTAGCACAGTATCTGTACTACACCACACACAAAAATGATGGCCAAATTTATTGTGATATACACACATGCTATTGGATTAGTCTGAATATGGATGTCACCTTCTCCAGCCAGCTCTTGAAACCTGGTTTCCTGGTCCCTCAGCCAAGTGGAGGAAGCGAGGGGACTATTGATTGGTAGGTGCTTGCTCGCCAGGCTCAGGTGCTGCGCTACACACTTCCAGCAGGGGCCGCTCAAGCTACCCAAGTTCAGCAGCAAAGTGGGCGACGCCCCGCGCCTGCTCACTTGGAGCTGCGCGTGCCTCTGAAGCCTCCTTACCCCTAGCTGCTGCTCCCCTGGTGGCTACCTCAAACCAGTCCTCTGTGGCTGGGTACAGCAGCGCTTTGCAGACAAATATCTTAACGCTTCTGTGGGTTCTGTTTTGCACGGCTTCTTCCGTGGGCAGATCTGGAGCGGCAAGTATTTGCAGCTCTGCTCTGCTTCCTGAGAGGTAGGAGGAGGCTAAGACCGGCGTAGAGTTCGGGCTGACTTGGGCCGGGCAGACACCATCTTACCCGGATGTTGCGATGGCTGATTGGGGGAAGCCGAGAACCTCAGGGACTGGCAGAGGTAAAACGCTGGGTGGAGCCTGCCCCTGCAGAGGCTTCTGTTTGAGCAGGGAACCCGAGGCTAGACAATGGAGACTGCGTCGGAGGCGGGGCCTGTGTGTTGCTGCGGGTGGGGAGGGGGTGCTCTTTCTGCTGCTAATTCGTACTCATTCTCCCAAGATCCTGCGAGTTAATTGGAGTACCCCTGTTCCAAGAAGTGAGGAAACTGAAGCTGATGTGGTAACAGTGCACTCAAGGACTCACTCAGCTAGTGTTCCCTCTACTTAAACCAGTCTCATTTCACTTTTTAAAAAGTATCTGACTTACTACAGTAGAACAGTAGAATCAAGTGGTGACTGCAACTTTACACTTTTGGTTTATTTGAATTGGTATCACTTCCCCAAAGCATCTGATGCTTGCTGAAGACATATAAAGTTGATCTGATTTTTTATCCAAGAACCAAAAAATATATAATTATTTAAAAATTAGTATATTCCTTCAAAGTCAAGACAATGATCTCACTAATTGCTAGTTTTGATTCCTTAGTCTCATTTTCTTCATGGGCCTGAATGATTGAATAGACTGCAATGAGATTTATATATGAAATGTTGCAAATAAAGTAGTTTTGCAATCTTAAAAGTACTGAGGTCTGGAATTTATTTCATATGCCACCCACGAATAGAATTTGTGTTGAAGCCCCTTTTATTTCTCATTAAAAATATTTAACTGTTAAAAATAGAAAACTTGGATTGTTATGAGTCAACAACTGTACTTCTCAGTCTTCCTCACATCTTTGCAGTTGAGGCTTATTCTCTATTTTTTTAAAAAGTATTTCTTATTTAAAGTTAGGTGTATTTTAGAGAGGCTGAAATCCTAAAGATTATGGAAGAATTGTGGCAAGTTGGGTAGTCCATATAGGATGTATATGTGACGATTCTGTACAGACCTCATTATTGGATGAATCATAGACTTTTATTGACTAGTTCTGCCATACCTGACAAGCTTTATTCCGGGAAAGTAGTATATAGTTTTCAGATTTCTCATTTTTGATTTTCATTGCTAGAAGGGACATGGAATAAATATAAAATTACTGATTTGGGGGTGAATTTTTTGAAAAACATTCATGCATCTTAAGTTGTACATTTCTTCATGTAAAAGTACAATGTTTCAGTTTCATAGCTGCTGTGAATTTGTTCATTATCAGAATCAACGATTTGCCTTGATTTATGCAAGAACTTTGAATCTAGGCTTCTAGTTCAAGCAGTGTTTCTCTGCTGGGATAATTTTACCTGTTAGGGGACATTTGGCAATATCTGGAAACATTGTTGATTGTCACAATTGGGGTGGGGGTGAATTTCTATTGGCATATAATGTGCAGAAACTAGGGATGCTGTTGAACATCGTGGTGCCCAGGACAGCCCTTAACAACAAAAGAATTACCTGGTCCAAATGCCAATAGTGTCATGTTTGAAAAACTGCAGTTTTGAGGTTAAGAACAGAGGTTTTATGAAATAGTACTGGGTTTGACCATAGAAATGGGGTCAATAAAACTTACCTTACAGAGTTATTGAGTTATATGCCATGTTTGCTTTGCATAGTATTTGACATATGGGCTGCCACCTAATATTCTGTAAATGTTAGCAGTTATCTTTATCAATATTATTTTTCACAGTTGTACTTCATTGACTCTTAATGAGTTCATTCCTTCTTTATTCACTCAGCAAACATATAATGAGTGTCTATAATGGACTAGGCACTACTTTTGTCTGTTTTATATTTTATCCCTTTGACCTGCAGTTTTGTTTCTGCCAAGTTCCGATTGAGAAACACCAACTAGAAAATACTGAGTTGGATTGGCCCATTAATTTCCATAAAATAAAATTCACTCTTTTTGTAAATTTAATGCGACTTGAAAATACTAAAATTCATGGTGTGGATTTGTGGTGGGAAAAATGTTTTGTGTTTAATTGGCAGTCAGTTGATATTAGGGGAAACAATATAGGGTGGGGCAAAAGTAGGTTTACAGTTTTTTCTATAGAAAATAATATAATTAAGAAACAATACTATAAAGATAAATTGACTAATGTACTCACACCTGTAAAGCTACTTTTGCCCCACCCTGTATGTAGTATTAGAATATGATATAGTTTTTTAAATTTTGTATACTTAGATATATACCATACAGTTTTATTCCAATATGCCTTTTATCATAAGTCATTTTATTTCTTTCTCTTTTGTTTTGGCTTTTTCCCCCAATACAAGAAATCTCCTTTACAGACCATAGGTGAAGAACAAACCCGGAACCCCTATACTGAACTGCTTGTACTGAAAACTCATCATGATATCGTACGATTTCTGGTACGGTTAGATGACTGCAGGTAAGAAACGCTGGTTGTCCAATTGACTTGCTTAGAAGGTTTTAGGAATTTTATATGAAAAACAACTTCAAATTCATCTCTTTTAAAAATTAAAAACTGATCATTAGCAACATTTAGTGGAAATTGACCTCTGAATCTTAATGAAATATGTATCTGAAGTCTGTTTTGCTCAAAAGTCCAGAAATCAAAGTGTCATATCTGGTGATTCGATGGCTTTTTTTTTTGTTTCAGGGTTTTTGTTTTTTTTAATGGATCAGAAATAATTTTTTAAGTTAGGGGAAGTGTATGACTTTAAAATTTGGGTGGGGTTATAACTATATGTTAAGGTGAACCTAAATTTGACAAACAGATATGGAAAATGTTTAAATACCAGTTATCTAAGGGGAATGTATTTTTAGTGGAATGTGAGGTAAGTATTTAATCTGAACTTTTTCTTATCAATGCAGTCCCTTTAAAATAAAGTCCCTTTATTGATTCTATTCCCTTTGCTGAGTTCCCTTTGCTAAATACTCAGCAAAGGGAACAGAATTCAGTAATATTATAATAACTATTTTTGATGACAGATGGTTATTAGAGTTATTGTGGTTACTTTGTAAGATATATATATATATTTTAGGAAGGAATTTTTTTTTTGAGATTTTATTTATTTTTAGAGAGAAGGGAAGGGAGGGAGAAAGAGAGGGAGAGAAACATCAATGTGTGGTTGCCTCTCATGTGTCCCCTACTGGGGACTGGCCTGCAACCCAGGCATGTACCCTGACTGGGAATCGAACCTGCGACCCTTTGCTTCACAGGCCCGCACTCAATCCACTGAGCTACACCAGCCAGGCTGTAAGATATATTAATGTCACTGTATTATATACCCAAAACTAATATAAAATTGTATGTCAGTAATTAAAAAGATATTGAAAAATCAAAACAATAAAATTTGTATTATTCTGTACTACTTTGACAATGTGTAATATTGTGTTGAATATATTTGCAAATAGAGATGAAGGTATGTATATCTTAGGACTGTAGATTTAGCTTGTAACTGATCTATATGTCTGTTTATTAAACCCTTATTCTGTCATGCTTATCCTGTGGAACATGTATCACAATAACAATTACACAATTAATTGTGTAACTATTTAGTATTTATCTTCCCCTCTAAAATGTAAAACTTCATGAGCTTGGGGGCCATGTTTTTCTTGTTCACCATGTATCCTTAGTGTGGGGCACAGTGCTTGATATGTAGCAGGTAACTAATAGATAATTGTTAAATGAATTAATGAGTCCCCAGACTATTAAGTGCACATGTTGCTGGCCATCTTGACTCCCTAACCCCACTTCAGTTTTCCCTATCAATTCTTCCACTTGTCTCTTTTGCCTTTATAACTGTTTTTTTTCTTTTCATTTTTGATTTTATGGGTGACTGCTACTGTTATTTTTCCTAATTCTACCACTTCTGTTGTCTATTAACCAGTCTTCTCTCTGCTCTTCTCACGTCTTTGTATTTAGTTGCTTTTCCCATGTGCAGTGCAGTTCTGACACTGCCTGGAGTTAGGTCAGATTTTACAGATTAAAGCACAGTCCTGCCCGACACTCCCCTCACTTCAGTCATCAGCTGCAATCTCCAGGGTTTCCAGGCCACCCACTCTTATGACCAACTGGCTACACATTCTCATGATAATTTGCTAGAATGACTGACAATTCAGGAAAGCACTATACTTAGGGTTACAGTTTTATTATAAAGGATGCAGTTAGGACCAGCCGAAAAAAGAGGCCAGAAATATTTTTGAGGCAAGGTCTGGGAGAGTCCCAAATGTAAACTCTGTGTCCTTAGGATACATCACCCTTCAGGACATCAGTGTGTATCACCAGTGAAGAAGCTCACTCAAACTTTGAGTGTCTGGAGTTTTTGGGGGGTTTCTTTTTTTAAACTTTCCTTTTTTATTTTTATTTTTTAAAATTTCCTAAAAATCCTTTCTTGTTTTTTAAAGTATATTTTATTATTCTATTACAGTTGTGCCAATTTTTCCCTCTTTGCCTGCCTCCACCCGGTACCATTCTTCCGTCCAGCAATCCCCGCCTCTTAGTTCATGTCCATGGGTTGTGCATATAACATCTTTCATTTCTCCATTTCCTCTACTATTCTAAACATCCCCTGTCTATTTTGTACTTAGCAATTATGCTTCTTATTCCCTGTACCTTTCTCCCATTCTTCCCCTTCGCCTCCTAAATGTTAACCCTCCAATGATCTCCATATCTATGATTTTGATCCTGTTCTAGTTGTTTACTTAGTTTGTTTTTGTTTTTGTTTTTTAGATTCAGTTGTTGATAGTTGGGAGTTTGTTGTCATTTTAATGTTCATAGTTTTGGTCTTCTTTTTCTTAGGTAAGTAAGTCCCTTTAACATTTCTTATAATAAGGGCTTAGTTATGAGGAACTCTTTTAGCTTTACCTTGTCTGGGAAGCACTTTATCTGCCCTTCCATTCTAAATGATAGCTTTGCTGGATAGAGTAATCTTGGATGTAGGTCCTTGTTTTTCATCACTTTGAATACTTCTTGCCTATACTTTCTTGCCTGCAAGGTATCTTTTGAGAAATCAGCTCATAGTCTTATGGGCACTCCTTTATTAGTAACTCTCTCCTTTTCTCTTATTGCTTTTAAGATTCTCTCTTTATCTTTAACCTTCGGCATTTTAATTATGATGTGTCTTGGAGTGGTCCTCTTTGGGTCCAACTTGTTTGGGATCCCTGTGCTTCCTGGACTTGCATGTCTATTTTGTTCACCAAATTAGGGAAATTCTCTTTCATTATTTTTTCAAATAACTTTTCAATTTCTTGCTTTTCTTCTTCTTCTGGCATCCCAATGATTGGATATTGGCATGTTCGGAGATATCTCAGGGTCTTCTTATTCTCTCCTCGTTGTTTTGAATTCTTGTTTATTCTATTCTGGTTGATTGTTTATTTCTTCCTTATGTTCCAAATCATTGATTTGAAGCCTGGCTTCAGTCCCTTCACTGTTGGTTCCTTGTGGATTTTTCTTTATTTCACTTAGTGTAGCCTTCATTTCTTCCCTTATGCTTTTGCTGTACTCATTGAGTTCTCTGAGCGTCCTTATCACCAGTGTTTTGAACTCTGCATCTGATAGGTTGGCTGTCTCCATTTTGTTTAGTTCTTTTTCTGGGGTTTTGTTCTGTTCTCTCATTTGAACCATATTTCTTTGTCTTCTCAATTTGGCAGCCTCCCTGTGTTTGTTTCTTTGTATTAGGTAGAGCTGCTTTGACTCCCTATAAAAGGTACCTGTAAATTGTGTGGGGTGGAACCTTAGGTAATTGTCAGAGTGAGGCAATCCTTTCCACCACTTTGTGGCTCTGTATGTTGGGGAGGGGTCAGATAGGGGACAGTGCCATTGCCTGTCTGCTGGAGGCTTTCTCGGCATTCACCCCATTCAGTTACTTCTCCCATTTCCTGTATGCTACCGACACCCTTCTAGCTATTGCCCTGGTGGTGGTTCTCAGACTAGGTGGGTTTGTGTACGGTCTAGGGCCATGCAGGCCCTTTAAATGGACTCTCCTGAGAGACTGGCAGTTTCTTCCACCCCAGCCCCCGCAGGATTTTACAGCCAGAAGTTGTGAGGCTTTATTTCCCTGGCACCGGGACTGGGATTGCTTGCTCCCCAGGTTTCCGTCCTGGTTTTTATCCACCACACGTGAATGTGGGACAGTCTATTTTGCCAGCCTCTGCTGCTGCCCCCTCGCCACTGCCACACCATGTCCTCTCTGCCCTGGCTCCCTGTTTCTTCCCCTCCTACCAGTCTGGATGAATATGGCTTCTTTAAATCCTTAGTTGTCGGGCTTCTATACAATTCGATTTTCTGGCAGTTCTGGGTGTTTTTTGTTTTAAGGTTCGTTGTGATCCTTCTTATGGTTGAGCGAGGAGGCGGAGCATATCTACCTATGCCCCCATCTTGACTAGAAGTGTTTTATCGTGGTTTCATACATAGGAATGATTATATCATTCATCACGTGATTAAACTCAATTTCTAGCTTCCCTTCCTTCCCCAGTTTGGAGATCAGGCTGATATCCATAGCTCAAAGCCCCAATCCCTTAATTACATGGTTTATATTTCCCAAATGGCCAGCCCCCATCCTTAAACTGTCTAGAGACCCACCCTTAGTCATCTTGTTAGTGTAAATTTAGATGAGGTCTGAGGAACTCCACTTCCTTCTAGAAACTAGGGACAAAGTCCAGCCAAATTATTATACAACAAAATGCTCCTCATCTTTTGCTTGAAAAGCCTCACCTCATATATATTACTAGCCTATCAACTTCCGTTGTGATCTAAGCCGAACAAATCATAGCTTGTTAACCGAAGTAGAATAATCTTCAGCCTTTTTGGTAATGCTCATTGTTAGTATGTCCTAAGAGATACTTTATTTATTTAGTCAGATCTTTGAAACTATTTCTGGGAAGATAGGATATTGAATAAAGTTTTCTTGTACCATCTTTTACCATAGTAAATTTCTAGGTTGGTAAGAAAAATCCAAAATAATTTCTTAGACCATAATCATGAGTACTTGGACCTTAAGGAGTCCTCAAATCATTTTGTCTAAAAGTTAAGTAAAAGATATACAGTATACTTTCAGAATGTGGTCTTTAGATTTTTACGGAGATTAACTGTTAAGATTCCATGTTCATTGCTCTCTGCCCTCTCAAATGTCCTCTTGGCTATTCTTATTACCTAGCTAGAAGAGCACTCTCCAGAAAGGCCATCTTGTAGAATAATGATCATTGCCCAAATGCTGGTATTTGATGACACTTTCCCCACAGTGGTGCTTATGTATACTTCACTTGTTCAGTGGTACAGTAAAAGTTCTGTAAACAGTGAAAAGCTGTAGATGGTTATATCCGTTATCGATTGCTCTGTCAAACATCACCCCAAACTTAGTTGTTTGACACAACCACTATAGAGTTAGCTCACTGTTTTTCAGGATGGCAGTTTGGATTAGGCTCAGCTGGGTAGTTTTTTTCCGTCCAAACCAGGGTCAGCTTGTTCTTGGTTAGGTTCACTTATGCATCTGTGGTCAACAGGTAGATTGGTTGGGGCTGGCTGGCTCATAACAGTCTCCAGTGGGATGACTGGGGTCTCCCTCCATGTGGTTGCTCAAGTGCTTGTCCACATAGTGATCACGGAGTTCTAATACCAGCAACAGGGCGAGCCCCAGTGTAAAACTTTTCAAGTCTCTGTTTGTGTCATGTTTGGTGCTGTTTCATTGTCTAAAGCAAGTCAGGAGCTGGCACAAGTTCAGGAAGTGGAAAAATAAACTGCACCTCTCGCCGGGAGAAGCAGCCACGACTTTTTACAGACAGAGGCCTAGGGAGGACAATCTGTGGCTGTGTCTGCCGTCTAACAGTGAGTCCAGTGTCTAGAAGACAGGGAGAAGCCTGCGTTTTGGCTTTTGCAATAAAGTGAAGGTATTACTACATGAATTACATTTAACTCTTAGTGCTCAGGTTGTTACTGTGTCAAAATTTCCACATAGTTTTCGATCGCACACAGACCTTTAGAACTGCAGTCGTTGTTTTGTTTTAAGAAAAATTAATTCTGTAGTGAACTAAAAAGTAACCGAGTCACAATGGATAAGAAAGACATACAAAATTTACAAACTACATAAATATTACAAATGGAATTAAAATCTCAAAATTTTCATTCTTATTTTAACAGTTCAGAATTATCTTTAACATTGCACATGTATGTTATTTATGCATTGCCAAATTACCAAAATACCTTAAATAAGTATTATATTGTTATAATTTGTATGTTTTTATTTAGTTTTTATAGACATTACATTCTAGTTTTTTGGTCAGGTGTTGTAATCCAGGTTTCACGCTTCAGGTCTTTAGATAATATCAGTTTATTGAGAATTTTGCAGAAGGATTTTCTTGTTTTCTCGGTAGCTCAGCTAAAATCAGTGAGTGGAAAATTTTCTCAGATTGGTTTTTGAAGATACCAAATAAATCCTGTATAACCTAACAGACAGCTGCCTTTTCTTTTCTTTAGTATTTTTTGAACATGAAGTGAGGGTCATATTGATTGGGAGATCACTAAAGAAGGCTAAGATTCAGCAAGAGTCTTCCAAAAAGTTAACTGTGCTAAAATTGCATGTAATACTCTAGCATTTGACACATTAAACTAAACTGAGTTTATAACACATTTTAAGAAGAGTTTTCTCTGTTGCTCATTAGACCATTTCTTGCTACTCCAGGAAACAAACAAGGTTATGTAGGATGGTGATCATGACTGGAAAAGAATTTAGGTGACCCATGAAATGCCATACTGGAGAACATAATATGCTCCTAATATGGCTGGTGAAGCTGTATATTCAAAAGAAACTAAATGAACTCAGTATGGTTTGATAGTTCACTAAACAAATAATATGTTACATATTTTAAAAAATATTCTTAAGCTAAGAATAACTTTCTCATGAACATTCAGAGAAAAATTGATGGTCGAGATGATTTAGATCCTCCTAATGCCTGGATGCAATAGGAAGCAGACAATAAAGTGGAGTTAAGCATGCAAAAAAGTTTATTACAGAGAACGCGCTGATGAAAGGAAGAGGGAGGAAGGAGGATTGGACCAGAGCAGTTGTCTCAG
Organism: Macrotus californicus; assembly: GCA_007922815.1. Taxonomy (NCBI): domain Eukaryota; kingdom Metazoa; phylum Chordata; class Mammalia; order Chiroptera; family Phyllostomidae; genus Macrotus; species Macrotus californicus. The sequence continues at coordinate 16,174 of VMDR010019041.1, forward strand.
ACTATGATGCAGATCTGACCAAGTCTCTTTAAACGTAATTGGGAGCTCTGAAGGAAAGAATGCCCTTTAGAGAGGAGTCCTGCATGGGATAGAAATAACTCATACTTTTTGTCCTGCCTTGCTTAGTCGTTGACTGAGGATCATCTACGAATGTGCTGTGGCTTCTACCACCTTGCTTAATCCTAGTGGCTGGGGTACCAATTGAGATAGTAATGATCTTGGCTTGAAAGCGGAAATGTACCCTGATGTCAACAACTGGAGGCAAATAACTTCATTCCTTACATCTTAGCAGCTTATCCTCTCTCAAGGAGGTATCTGCAAGTTAAGATCTATACTGCCATTCCTATACAAACTGTATCTTGGGATCTGTAATAATTGATGGGAAGAAAATTTCTCTTTATAGAAGAATTCAAACTATGAAGAATCATAGAATTGGAATACTGTAATTTTGTAACCTCTAGTAGAATAACAAAATAGGCAATGGCTGTTAACATTACACACACACACACACACACACCCGGAAATTATATTTCCTGGTGGAGTATGCAAACTGCTTATGAAGTGGCCTTACCAGAAAGTAAATTTTAATCTGATTAAATCTCTAGATCTCTTAATTTACCAGAAATACAGAGGACAGAGGTACATGTTAAATGACAACACTGGAAGGTAGCGAGCAAGAGAATTTAATAAAATAAACTCTTGCCCTGACTGATGTAGTTCAGTGGATTGAGTGCAGGCTTGCGAACCAAAGGGTCACCAGTTCGATTCCCAGTCAGAGCACATACCTGGGTTGTGGGCCGGGTGCCCAGTGGGGGTGTGCGAGAGGTGACCACACATTGATGTTTTTCTCCCTCGCTTTCTCCTTCCCTTCCTCTCTCTCTAAAAATAAATAAATAAAATCTTTAAAAAAAACAAAACAAACTCTTAATTGCAAGGAAAAAAATAGGAAGAAGGGTCAGTAAAAGAGACATTAGAGGTATGCCAACTAATTGCAATGTATATAAACCTTATTTAGATCCTGCTTCTAATTAACTGAAAAAACTGTGAGACAATCAGGGAAATTTGATCATTGACTGGCTATGTGATGTCATTAAGGAATTAAATGTTGTTAACTTTAGTTGTGATATAAAAGAGTCCTAAGAGATACATACTGAAATAATTACTGATGAAGTGAAATCAGGATTTGCTTCAAAATAATGTGTGGAGGGGGGATTGGATGTCATATGTACCAAACAATGCTGGCCATTAGTTGATAATTATTGAAGACAGGTGATGAGTACCTGAGGATTTTTGTTATACTGTTTCCACTTTTATAAATATTTGCATTCTCCATAATGTAAAAAAAAGGTACATATTTGTTATAGAGGAAATAAAAATACCTATCTAAAAGATATTTTTTGTTTCAGTATAAAATAAAACTTTTTCTTAGCTGTTATTAGACACAGATATCACATAGATGCATATGAATACATCAACTTGATAAAGTAATAACTGGCAAAAATGGGATTAAAGGATGTGGCATTGTATACAACCACAGTGGGTTTCCGAATACATCACTGTGAGTTAGACTTGTTCACTGAATCACTGGTGCAACTGGACATCTGCAAGCCTCCCGCTCAAATATAGGCTTACCTCAAAAATAAGAGCAGAGCAGAATGTTCTCTCTCTGAACAGAAAAATCCTCAGAAAAAACCAGAAGAGTATGAACTGAGCATGTCCAGTTCATTTTCTCAAACTCATTTACTAGATTGGTGGGAAGAGGGAGAGGCCAGGGATGCTTCTGTAGTAGTAGCTCTTTCATGGAAACTTGAGCTCAGGATAATGGAGACTCCGCCTAATAGAAGTCACAGGGATTTTTTGGCATTCTAACTTGTGTAAACTTGATGTGTAGTTTAGCTTTCTGTTTGTGATCTGGGGCATGGGAGAATTTATCAAAGGTTTTACCTTCGCAAATGACCAAGGGAACTATGAAATCTTCCCACCTTTGTTCGTTTTGTGAGTTGCAAAAGGACTTTAAGCACTCAGATTTTAGAGTTGTTTGTATGTGTGTGTATGTCCTTTTCTAAGGGAAAAAAATTTAATGTTCTAGTAGACCTAATGAAAGAATCAGTGGCAATGTCTGTGACTTCTGTAAATGCTTTGAAATTCCCTTTAACTTCTATTAAAAGGCTCTATCTACATCTCTAATTTTCTTCAAGTAGTTCCAACATACAAGATAAGTAAAAGCCTATTTGAAAACTTTGTTATTTTTCATTTTTATTTGGTTTCTGGTATTGTAGAAGCATTTTTCAACTTTATTGTAAAAAATATATACTATTTTAGCTGTATCATGTATTAGAAAATACTTGTGGATTAGGTGGGGAGTTAGTTAACCACAAGGATTTTTTTTTGTATTGTCAATACTGATGTTCTGTTTTTATTTTTCCAGTGCTTTATGGTTTTGTAGATAATGAGTACAGGGGGTTTATGTTCAGGTTGATGGGTCATACTT
>VMDR010019042.1:0-18664 GCA_007922815.1 Macrotus californicus
TAATAATGGCTTGGTGATGATGAACTCCTTGAACTTGACCTTATCTGGGAAGCACTTTATCTGCCCTTCCATTCTAAATGATAGCTTTACTGGATAGAGTAATTTTGGATGTAGTTCCTTGCCTTTCATGACTTGGAATAGTTCTTGCCAGCCCCTTCTTGCCTGTAAGGTTTCTTTTGAGAAATCAGCTGACAGTCTGATGGGCACTCCTTTATAGGTTACTGTCTCCTTTTCTCTTGCTGCTTTTAAGATTCTCTCTTTATCTTTCATCTTGGGTAATGTAATTATGATGTGCCTTGGTGTGTTCCTCCTTGGGTCCAACTTCTTTAGGACTCTCTGAGCTTCCTGGACTCCTTGGACGTCTATGTCCTTTACCAGATTGGGGAAGTTCTCCTTCATTATTTGTTCAAATAAGTTTTCAATTTCTTTCTCTTCTTCTTCTCCTTCTGGCACCCCTATGATTCAGATATTGAAACGTTTCAAGACATCCTGGAGGTTCCTAAGCCTCTCCTCATTTTTTTGAATTCTTGTTTCTTCATTGTGTTGTGCTTGAATGTTTCTTTCTTTCTTCTGGTCCACACCATTGATTTCAGTCCCATTTTTCTTCCCATCCCTGTTGGTTCGCTGTACATTTTCCTTCATTTCCCTTATTGTATCCTTCATTTGTTTATCTAATTTGTGACCAAATTCAACCAAGTCTGTGAGCATCCTGATTACCAGTGTTTTGAACTGTGCATCTGATAGGTTGGCTATCTCTTCATCACTTAGTTGTATTTTTTTCTGGAGCTTTGATCTGTTCTTTCATTTGGGCCATTTTTGTCATCTTGGCGCGCCTGTTATGTAGTAAGGGGCGGAGCCTTAGGTGTTCACCAGGGTGGGGGAACCCACGCTGCTACTGGGTAGTGACGCTATTTGTGGGGGAGGGGACCAAGAGGGAACAATGGCGCTTGCTCCACTCTCTGTTGGTTTTCTCCAATGTGCTCTTTTGTGAGTCTGCTGCCGCCACCTCAACCCCCACAGGAGCTGTCAATCAGAGGCTTTGAGGCTTTATTTCCCCACGCTGGAACTCTGGGTTTCGGGGTCTGTCTCGCTCCTCAGTTGTTCCTCCCAGTTTATCCTCATGAGGGAATGGGAAGCCCAGTCCATAGCTACCACCTCTCCCGGCCACACCTTTCCCCGATCCACCATCCGCTGCCCCGCCACCCTGGCCCAGCTTGCCTCTCCTACCGGTCTGGATGTATGTTTCTTCTTTAATTTCTTGGTTGTTGGACTTCCATACAGTTCGATTTTCTGGCAGTTCTGGTTGTTTTTTGTTTTAAAATTTGTTGTTGTCCTTCTTTTGGTTGTGTGAGGAGGCACAGTGTGTCTACCTATGCCTCCATTTTGTCTGGAGTCTCAGATTTTTCTAATAGTAAGCTATATTTGCCTTTCTGGTAAAATACTTATTAATCATAAAATGTCATTCATTCATTCATTAAAATATAATCACATTTGATTTTAGCTTAGTAACCTATACTATTTGCATTTATTTATAAGTTATATTATTTTCTAACTACATTTGTCAAAATGAGACCCATGAACCCAAGCATCTTATAGATCTATTTTTATTGTAAAACACTTCCATATTACACTCTAGTTTGATAGTATTCTAAAATTATATACACATAAGCACAGTCTTCAAAATGTGGGTCACCACCCTACAACTGAGAACTTGTCTGAGTCCAGAGAGTCTTACTCTGCCTTTGCACTTAAAACAGAGCCCTCCCCAAGGATAGATTTAAAAAAGTGACAAGATGCACAGGAAACAAGGTCTAGGAAAAAAGTGAGAGAATTGGGTCATTCTTACAGAACATGTTAATGTGGGCAGAGCAAGCCCAGAAGAATTGAATCATGGCAGTTATAATTCACTAAAGTTACTTGCACATGCATTGCATGGAAGCCTTCAGTGGATCCTGCACTTTCCTGAGCCTCACCTCAGATTAGATGAATCAGAATCCATAAAGCTAGAGTTTGGATGTTAGTATTTTTTTAAAAAAAACTCTAATGTGCAGTCGGAAATGGAAAACACAGATGTAGATTTTGTCTCAAAATATATTAATTTATAAACATAAATGAAGTTATAAATAAGTAATGTTTTGTTTACTCCTATTCCAGCAATAAAAGTTAAAATAGCCATTCATACATGCTTTAATATTACCACAATGCTCATTCATTTTCAAGTGAACTAGGCATATCCACGGATTTGTTACACAGCCCCTGATTAAAATTGGTGTTTAAAGAGCGCAAGATTGCTCATTCACATAGTTTTTGAAAAATTATGTGTTCTGATTATTTGTAACTAGTAAATCAAACCTTGAAATTATTAGTAATTCTTCTTGAAATACATTTATGTGAACAGGTATACTCATTATCAGTTTTATTAAACATAAAAACAGAAACAAATAGACCTTTGTTCTATGAAATACTATGCCACTGAATGTAATGCTTGAAATTTGGTGGCCAGGCATATGTTTATGCTCTACCATGTTCATAAGTATGCATTTAGTTTGTGTGCCTTTGTTTTTGAATTTAAGGTAAAAACAGCTATAACTTATATAAAGTTTAACTTTCTTTGTGTTTTCCCATATGTAACATTAAATATGTAAATCAGAATGGGGATCTGCAAGATTTATTGGGTTGGCCAAAATGTATTAACATTTTTTTCCATAAAATAAAATATATATTTTTTATTTTCACCAATAAATTTATTGATTTGGATATTTTGAGTATGTTGGCTATCTCCTGCATGGTATAATGTTAATTCTTCTCAATTCATGTCTCAATTTAATCACTATCAACTTTAACTGGTCTACCTGCCTGTGCAGCATAGTCCAGCAGGAAATCTCTAGCATGAAACTCTGCAAACCGATTTTTGACACATCTGATAAGTCATAGCACCATTTCCATTCACTGCACAAATCTTTTTGCATTTCAGTTGCATTTTTACCTTTCTTGAAATAATAAAGCATAAAATGTTGAATATTTTCTTCCATCTTCAATATTAGAATGTCTATGCAAAAAATTCACCAATTTTGATTTTTTTTAAATACATGCTTGTGGAAAGCAGGACCAATAAAATGGCATTGGTCTAGTCAAGAGAGCGTAAAGTATGTAAAACAAAGTTGAGTCACTTTTGTCAACCTAAATGGTTGCCAGTCAGCCATGACACTTTGGTTCAAGAAGGAAACTACCTAAGTCACACTAGACATATCTGGCAAGGAGACATATCCAAGATATCTGCTCATGTGATAGGGACAGCCATATCTGCAGTGTGGGACCACCCATAGATCGGCTCCTGGGGAAGTTCCCCACTTACCATCAGGGGTGCTGAGACACTTATCAAGAGACCCAGAAGGGCGGAGTCCACCACTTTCAAGGTGTAACTGAGGCAGGGTCCAGACCAGTGCCGAGGCAGCTGAGCTCCACACATCAGAATCCTGCTCCATGCCATGCTGATCTCCCTTGACATTGTCACCAGAGGCTCTGTCCTGCTGGACTGAGGACTTGTCTGCCCCACTGCCCACCTGGCTCCGGAGGTCTTTCCTTACAAGATGCTCTCTTGCCAAACTGTTTTCCGGACCTGCAGACTGAGTCTCTGGGACTCGGTGCATTATTCGCCACTGATTACCCTGTGTGTGTGATCTTTCTCTTAGATCGTTAGAGTGTGAGTAGGATATTAATCTATGCTGATGTTCTACTTTGAGTGAACCTGCATTCAACAAAAGCTGAATGAATAACATAGTTACTGTGTGTGACTCTTGCCTATTCCTTGCTGCTGGGATGCTTAGCAGGCAGGTAGCCAAGCAGTTGCCCCACTGACTTAGAGGAAAGACTATATTATGAACATATGTTCGTGGCATTGCTGATATGACAGCTGTCACAGTTCAATCTAACGAAGCTGTTTTGAATGAAGTTAAAGACAACTAAGCGCTACTAGAACCATCTTATGGGAAAAAAACAGAACTTTTTGGCCAACCCAATATTTTTCTTAAAAGAGATACATATTACTAAAATCTGAGAGATTTTCTCTTACAAATATTTTTGGGGTATGCTATTTTTGTTTAATTTTGTTTTCAGGCTTGCCTGTTTTTTTTATTGAGATGGTTTCTGAATTTTACTCAGTTCTTATCACCTAAATCATATAAACATCGGCTCATCTTTGATGGTGTGGTGCAAGTCTCTAGTGGAATAAACTGGTCTAATTCCTTTTGAGGGAGAGTGTTAAATCTATAACTATCTCTATGTTATCTCTACATTAATCCACCCAGGTTTCTGTCTTCTAGTACAAATATGTCCTACAGATTTTCTAGCTTAGTACTATAAAACACCATTCAGTATTTACTTACAATTTTTGAAATTGCTGTATATCTGTAGTCCTATTTTTTAGAATTCTTAATGTTATTGTTTCCTGTTTTCTTTCCCTTTTTCTCTTAACCACTTTTTGGGGGGTTGATCCGACTTACTGTATCAATTTTATTTTAAAAAATTTATTGTTTATGCTATTACAGTTGCCCCAATTTTTTCCCCTTTGTCCACCTCCTCCCAGCTCTCCCACTAGTTTAATTTTAAAATATACACTCCATATCACTAAGTTTTGCTTTAATTTTTTAAACTTTTATTGGCTCTTAACAAATATTTTGTATGTATATTTTCTCCTACTGTAGGTGTCTACTCAATTAACATAAAATAGTCTTACTTTGTCCTGTTCTAAGCTAAGCCCTTTTCATCATTAGATATGTAGTGTCACTGACTTGAAGTTTATCGGATTTACAGTGATTACTTTAACATCTGTATTTAAAGGGGGGGGGAAAGGATAATGGAGAGAAAACGTGACAGAGACAGAACATTATTACTAAGCAGGGATACCAGCTTATTTAGAGATGTTTCAAGAAAACCCATGGAAACATAAAGCAACGTGAAAATAAAATAAAATGTTAGAAAAATTATGTATTTATTTGTTAATTTATTAGTTCAAGAGAGTCTTCTTAAATATCTCATAACTCTAAACCCCTTGGTGGAGGGTGGTGTCAAAATGTTTTCAGACCAAGGACTTTATACAATAGGAATTATTGATATTTATTTGCCAAAATATATCACAATCACAAGAGTAGAATAATAGAGTTTTGAAGACAGAAATGTGAAGTCAGTTTGAAAGCATACTTTACTATAATTTTCATAATTATAAAAACACTTTGGCAATATATATTTATACATATTTAAAGACAATATCAGGATGCAATATAATTTGAATACCAAAATATCCATCTGTATGTTTCTTCAACAAATTAATTACTGTAAATTGATTTACAAATTCTCTGTGCCACATGAATACTAAATGACTAAATTCAGAAGTGAAAGTAAGAATATCAGTATTTAAAGAGTTATATAACTTACAGTATTTATATATGATTGCAGAAGATAAAATCAGTGGGAAGTTTCTAAATATTCCTTTGATCTGAAAACAGGAGAAAGTCTGGGTGTGATAATTTTTGTTTATTGGTTTCCAACATCCTGGGAACTTTGGTAACATTTCTGTGCCCCAAACGGTTCCATGGGAGAAACTTAAAAAATTGTTCTCGCACGTACATGTGATTATTCCTGACTAGGCAAAACCTGGGCCAGCTTATAATTATAGTCACAAATACTTAACACCTGCAAGTAATTCTGCTATAACTGCTAACCTCACCTTGTTAATTGGACTGTTAATCACAGAGGGAGCAGAGTTCAGACTACCAGAAGGGACATTTCTATTTGTAATTGTTTCCCTACCGAGAGTAACTCGTAACAATTCCTAGGAGTCCCTAACCTTGGTTTCCATAAATCGATTGGATCATGTCCCTCTGTGTTAGGAGAGCCACCTCCTAACACTGTGCCTTGCATAAAATAGGCACTTTATGTATGTTTACTAAGGATTAATTTATCAGAACAGACAACAGGAGAGGCCTGAATTATATTAGTAGGGCAATAGAAAATATAACGGCAAAATTTTTACGCTCTTTGTGTGACAGTTGAAGTTGGCTTAGAAAATTGCTTGACATTTGACTTTAGGACTGTTTTCCACAAGAGTAAGCTAAAGATGCTAAGATTATGTCTAATTTTTCATTAGCCTCTGCATGCTTAAACACATGTTATTAAAAAATCATAGTTTAATAGCGCATACTAGGGCCGGTGTGGCTTAGTTAGTTGGGTGTTGGCCCACAAAGCCAAAGCATACCGGTTTGATTCCTGGTCAGGGCACATGCCTTGGCTGCAGGTTTGGTTTCTAGGTGGGATGTGTATGAGAGGCAACTAATCTGTATTTCTTTCCCTCTCTTTCCCCCTCCCTTCCCCTCTCTCTCTTAAAAAAAAATCACAGTAGCTTAAAGTTTCATGGGCCCTTTATATGGTTGTTCTTTTCCTTGCAGAAGAGGAAAGCAGGACCCAGAACTGGTGACTTGGCCAACGTCACCCGTGTGCCAGACGTGGCTGTTCTGCTCTTTCCCCTGCCGCTGTAACACACTCTCAGTCAGGGCCTTACAGCGGGAAAGCACGGTGGTTTTATGCCCGCCTAGCATGTCCGTGGTTTTAACCCAGTGGAAGCACAGGTTCTCAAAGCACTGAATGACCTTAAAATTACCCAGTTAACCCTTTTCTTCTCTATTTCACAAATAAGAAAATAGCTGCAGAAGAGTAGCAATTTTCCCATGAATATATAATTTATGTATGTAATGATGCTATCATCAATGAATAGTAAAAGTATGACCCATTTACACACTTAACTAAGGCAGGGACATATTAATACTTTTTCATTTTCCCATCGGTCAGCTGTATATTTAAAGGTTTATATTTTTTATAGTGCAAATATTGAATTGTTTAGATCATTCTACTCTAATAGGCATTCTATCAATGATACAGTACTGCCCTATTCATTGTGGAAATAGCTGAACACATACAATTATTTATCTCAAGGGGTCTATAGCTTAGTGTTGCCAGTGAGAGAACCTTAAAAAGTTGAATTTTTGTGAAAAGCATTAAACACTGTAAACTTCAGACACATCTCTTCCTCTCTAGCTACCACATTTCAAATAACAGCAGCAACGCTAACTCATTGTGCAATTCTGTCCGTTTTTTCCAGTTTTCTGTCATTCTCTAGGAAACATTAAATGACTCAAGTCATCAATATCCACACTTTTTCCTGCATCATATCTTTCTTTGTGCCATACAATGTGTTAACTGACAGGGCTCCACTATTATCTTCTAGAGCTTTCCTTCATTGCTAATACCCAATCAGTAAGTTCTGGTGCTAGTACGTCCCCAGTGACAATGGGAGGTTTTCAGACAATACCTGGTTGTTGGAAGAGCAAGGACAATATATTCCTTTGCAAATTACCCTCAAGTGGTTTTCTGAACAAAATGTCAAGGGGTCTAATCATGCCATCAGAAATTACAACCGAGTTTACGCATGGCCAGGCAATAATGACCGCCACTCGGTGACCTTCTGCAGCTTGTAGAAACTGTAAGACTTTACCCTGATTTTTGAGATGTTCGTATTTGAAATAGAAACAGGTGATCATCTCTGAAAACACACTGCATTACCTCAGACAGCAAGCCATCCACCTTCCATTCTTGAATACGGAGAAAAGCAAACATAAAAACAAACCTCTCCTTTCCACCTCCTCCCCCTCATAACCCTGACTCTTGCTGAGTCTAACATGTTTCCTCTGTGTGTGTGGGTGTGGATGTGTATTTATTCCCTGAATTCAGGGATGAGTTCTTTGTGTTATATTCGAGCAGCCCCACATTAGTCTTTAATGTAAATCCAATTTTATGAACTACATCAAAGCATTTACTCCAAACTTTCAGACCTCTTAGGGTCAATGCAGCTTCTAGGAAAGCCCGCTATAATTTTAACAGTGTAGTATATTCTCAATTGCAGTTTACCAGAGTTGAGTTTCTAAGCAATTTTAGTGAAATTGACATGTTTTTTTTTAACTAGTATGCTCACTAGGCAGTATCCAAACTCAAGGTTTACTCTTTGCTATAAGCCAAGTATATTCTCCTTTTGCCCTTGAAATGGCAGTTCTAGGACTATCTGACTCCTTAGGATTAGCTATTGATTGGCACAGGGCAGGTCCTCAAGCTGGGATGGAATAAGCTGAGAGATGAGGGGGCAACAGAAGGTACCAGCCAGCTGCATGTACAATGTCCATTACATGTAGCCATAGGCAGACAAAAGATGTATTCACTTTTTTACAAGTGCTCGATGACAACAAGTAGAAAAAACCAAACTATCACTTAAGCACTTTAGGAAATGCAAATATATTATTATTATTCCTCTCAACAGCATTGTTTTATGGCAAGTTACTGTATGTCAGTAAAGAGGGGTCTCAGAAACTATCAGTGCTGTGCTTTATAAATAAATACAGCAAGCTTTGGAGAACTAGTCCTTCATCAGTCCATAGTAGTCCTTTTAAGCCCGGGTAATGATGTTGAATATATTCTGTTCCTTTCTTCTCCATCTAGGGTGTGGATCATGACATCAGACTACCTAGGTGGGTTATTTAATCACAATAATCACAGTGATAGTTCAGGAATGATGATAATACTCGGGTCTAGAAGAACTTATTCAAGATGTTGCTGAAACTATTGGGAGAAACATTCTCCTGCTTGAGGATTTGTAAATTCATAAGGCTGATAATTTCATTTTAGTCCAGAGACAATAGGTTATGTTACAGTAGCAAAAGCCCCCAAATCTCTAGATAAACACATAAAAAATATATTTTGATATTTATTTGTCACACAAAGTCAACTGTGGTTCCAAACAGCTCTCCACAGGGTGACTCATGTATCCAGTCTGATGAAACATCCCATCAGAGCTTCACCATCTGCAACAAACAGCCTCTTTTGTCAATGATGCTGGGGAGGTCTGAGCATGAGCTTGTCACTGGTTCAGCCTGATAGTGACACATGTCATTTCCTCTTGCAGCAACTGTTCACAACTAGGGACAAGACCTACCTAACTGTAAGAAAAATATGAATGAGTATCACTGCTTCTACCACAGCTTCTGACTTTGTCACCATCCCACATCCACGTGGAAAGAGCATGACAAGGAAGCCAGGCATCAACTGGCAAAATCAAGAGTTGTAGATGAAAATTTCTGATGAAAATAGTTAAAGCCAGGGCCCAGCTAGGCTGTAACCTTGACACCCTTAGGCTCCCACAGGCATCTGAAAGCCAGAAGCCACACAGAGGTGTTTGTGTGTGCAGATGTATCTTACACACATTGTGAGAGGAGAAACAAGAGGAGAAACAGACATGCACCCTATGGCAGATGAAGCATAAAAAATGTAAAAAGAAGAAAAAATGACTGAGAAACACAATTTTTAAAATTGTCATGGAATTAATGCTGCTTGTATAAAAACTTATCTACATGTAGCTTTCTGTTCACTCTGGGTGAATAAGCAAGGCTGGCAGAAGGAAAAATAGACCTTTGTAGTTAATTAGAAACTAGGAAAGCAAAGCCAGACTTAGCCTTTATTTAAACTTACACATCTTCTAGGGAACACATTTTGACTGTGGCTTGTTGAGATATTTGGTAAGCTGTCAGAGAGAATTATATCAACAAACTGCTCTCTGTCTTTGAAACCATCATATAGAATGTTTGAGTCTATACAGAGTAAATTGCAAAAGGAGTTTCTAGTCTGTAAAATCTAATAATAAAAATAGTTGGCCTTTAGTGAATGTCTGCTATGTTCCAGGCACTGTGCTAAATAATTTACTTAAATCTATCTAGGATTTATAATAATCTAATGATTTTGATGATAGTATTATTGTATTATATAAATCAGAATATGGAGGCATAAAGAGGTTATATAATTTGTAGAAAACTGATGAGAAATTAATGATTTTATGGATCCAAATTAAGAATTTGTATGTAAAACTATATTATATCTAATTATATTTTAAAACACTATTTATCATACATTACAAAGGGCATCTGAAAAAAATCATGTTTAGATTTTTAAATAGTTCTATTTTTTAAAAATATTTGTTTATTTATTTTTAGAGTGAGGGGAAGGGAGAGAGAAAGAGATAGAGAGAAACCCAGTGTGTGGTTGCCTCTCATGTGCCCCCTACTGGAGACCTAGCTCGGAACCTAGCCACATGCCCTGGCTGGAAATTGAACCAGCAATCCTTTGGTTTACAGGCCAGCACTCAATCCACTGAGCCACACCAGCCAGGGCTGAAGAGTTCTAATTTTTGAAATAAGAAAGGCGATGAGTGGAAATGGCTAATCTTTTCCCCCTAGAGCTGAAGTCTTATAATGTATCCTAGCAGTGAGTAAATGATCACAATAGGGTATGAATGGTACTGCCTGCTGAACTGGACAAACCTAAATAGAAGACTAGAATGTCTCATGAGTTTTTATCTCAGTCTGTTGAAATTGCCTTGACATGAAATTAAGCACTAAGTCTTTTGTGTTGAATTTGAATTCTGGCCGACCCATTCAATTAGCTGCAGGGCCTTTGGCACATTAGTTAACATTTTAAAACTCAGTTTCCTCATCTGTAAAATAGAAATGATAATAATATCTATCCTTTGGGTTTACTGTAACTAATAAATGAGATGATTCATGTAAAAAGGTTTATCAACCCATCAGACCTACCATAGGAGCTTACAAAATACTGACTATCCTTATTGTCACTGTCATCATCATCATCACCTTTGTTGTCATCATTATCATCATCAGAACTTTCATTTTTAGTCATAACCTTTGTCCAGTGGAAGACACTGAAGCAACTGACTTGGAACCATGAACATCTTTTTGATGATCTGTTTTAATTTCTGGGGGATAGCTAAATTCTAATTCATTTAGTTGTTAAGTGCATTTTTTTCTTCCCGTTTTTGTAAATAGGCACTAAAAAACCCCAATGATTCAAAGCTAAAACACTTATGATAATAGGATGTAATTGCAACTTAACAGGTAGAAGTTAGTGCTTTTTGAGACATAGACACAGGATAATTTAACATTTGGTTCAGAGTTTGGACAGTGCTGTTGTGTTGAATGAAGCATTAAAGAATACCAATAATGTGAGAGGGGAAAGCTCTTGCTATTTTCTATAAACAAAAAGTCATTTATTTTTGTTTATAGGTATGTTTGGGATTTCAACTTGATTCAACTGCAAATCTACTTACATGTTTGGAGTAAAGAAGTCAGTAGGCAATTGTAAGAAGGGGGGGAAGTCAAAACATAGTAATGATAAAGTTAACCAAGCAGCAGTGAGTTTCTAGGCATAAAACTCACTTAGATTCCAATAAAATATTTCTTTGGTGGGAAGTTGCACCCTTCTCTTATTTGTGAGATTAGATTAGATTTCTTCTACCGTTTCCCTTTTTCCCTTCCCTTTCCCCCTCCTTTACTGAAAAGGAACATATCACAGTGCTGGAGACTTCCATATGAATATGAATGATACAGTTCCTCTTTGCCTGCTGGTCATGAATAATCATACTGTGAAGAAGACATACAGAAAGTAAATTGGCAATTACACTGTAGATGAATGCTCTCCTGGGGCATGTTAGTGAGCACGTAAGAGTGTTACCAGATCAAAACTTGGGTATAAGGGGAAGGTTTTCTGAAAGAAGCAAATTCTCCACCCAAGTTCACAGCATGAGAAGTTAATTATATTGTGTGTGTAGGTGAGGAAAGGGAGATTTTAAAGGAGGAGCAAATAACACATATGGAAACAGACTATCCTAGCCTGCTGGGACCTGGACACCATCGTTTATGGTTAGCACACAGAGTTTGGGTGTGGCAACAGATGAAAGTTAGCGAGGCAAGGAAAGACATGTCTTAAGTGTTGCTCTGACATGAGCACATTTACCTTTTAGAAAGATCATCTTAGCTATACAGGAGACAATGAATTTGAAGGATGCGGAACAAGTTAAGTAATAGGGAGACAAATTAAGACACTATTGCACTTAATTTAAGTAAGTGACATGGTGGTCTGAACTAGGGTGATGGAAGTAGGAATCTAAAATGTATATGGATTCAAGAAATAGTAAGACAGTAAACTCAACAAAACTTAGAGTTATCTTAGCAGGGGGGTTGTAATTCCATTTATGATGATGAAGAATAAGAATTCACCAGCCAAGATGGAGGCATAGGTAGAGACCCTTTGCTTCCTTGCACAACCAAAAGGAGGATAACAACCAATCTGAAATCAATTAACAAGCAAAAGTGCCAGAAAATCAAACTGCATGGAACTCTGACAACAAAGGAATTAAAGAAAAAATCAACCAGAACAACCAGACTGGTAAGGTGGCAGACCATGTGGGCTGACTCAGAAAAACCACGGCTTGGGGTGGGGCTGGCTGCTCACCCGGGTGGGTTGGATGGGAGGGGCTGACTTAAGGAGACTCAGAGGTGGCTGTAGCATACGGCTGGGGTTGCCACGGAAGGAGAAGCTCCCTGTCTCACATGAGAGTCTGTTGAAAAGTACAATAGAGATGAGCAGGTGAGCTGCACAGTTCCCTCTCTGGCCCCTCCCCCACAGGCAGCACCACAGAGCAAAGGGTTGCCCTACCCTGGTGAATACCTAAGGACTCACCCTGTTACAACCCATCAGCTGCACTAAGACAAAGAAATATGGCCTAAATGAAAGAACACAGTAAAGCCTCAGAAAAAGAGCTAAGCAAGAAGGAGATTGCCAATCTATCTGATGGAGAATTTAAATTCCTGATAATCAAAATGCTCACAGATCTGATTGAGCTAAGTCGAAAAATGAAAAAACAAATGAAGGATACCTAAAATGAAATAAAGTAGAATGTTCAGGGAACCAACAGTGACAGGAAGGAAATCAGGACTCAAAGCAACGATTTGTAACAAAAGGAAAAAATAAACATCCATCCATATCAAAATGAAGAAACAAGAATTTGAAAAAGTGAAGAGACTCTTACAAACCTCTGGGACAACCTGAAATATTCCAATATCTGAATTATAAGGATGCCAGAAGGAGAAGAGGAAGACCGAGACAGTGAAAACTTATTTGAACAAATAATGAAGAAAAACTTCCCTGATCTGGTGAAGGAAATAGACTTCTAGGAAGTTCAGGAAGCCCAAAGAGTCCCAAGGAAGTTGGACCCAAAGAGGAACATACCAAGTCACATCATCGTTAAGTTACCCAAGATTAAAGATAAGGAGAGAATCTTAAAAGCTGCAAGAGAAAAGGAAAGAGTTAACTACAAAGGAGTTCCCATTAGACTATCAGCTGATTTCTCAAAAGAAACCTTGCAGGCAAGAAGGGGCTGGAAAAAAGTATTCCAAGTCATGAAAGGCAAGGACCTACATCCAAGATTACTCTATCCAGCAAAGCTTTCATTTAGACTGGAAGGGCAGATCAAGTGCTTCCCAGATAAGGTCAAGTTAAAGGAATTCATCATCACCAAGCCATTATTATATGAAATGTTAAAGGGACTTATCTAAGAAAAAGAAGATTAAAAATATGAACAGTAAAATGACAACGAACTGACAAGTATCAACAAATGAACCTAAAAGAAAAGAAAAACAATGAAAACAAAAACTAAGCAAACAACCAGAACAGGAACAGAATCAGAGAAATGGACATCAGAGAGAGGGATTTCAGTAGGGAGAGGGAAGGGAGGAATAGCGGGGAAAGGTACAGGAAAGAAGAAGCATGGCTAGCAGGTATAAGGTAGATGGGGAGAAAGAAAAAATGGTATGGGAAACAGAAGACTCAAAGAACTTATATGTACAACCCATGGATATGGACTAAGAGCGGGGGATGCTGGAGGGCTGAGGGGGCAGGGCAGAACGAGGATGGAGGGGGAAAATTGGGAAAGCTGTAATAGCGTAATTGATAAAAAATATTTTTAAAAAAGAAAAGAAAACTTTCTAACCAAAAAAATAAAAATAGAAAAATAATTCAGCAATGCTGCCCAGGTTACTGGCTTGAGATAATGCCTCCCAATGGAGGCACACATTTATAAAGAAGAAAAGTGGAGGATGTCTCATAAGGATGGGAAAGAGGGCTTGCAAAAGAGACTGAGAAGGATCAGCCAAAGGCACAGGAAAAAAATTAGAACATCATTACAGCATTCAGGGAAGAGAGTGTTCGAGAAGAGAGGATTGTATGGGGGTATGCACATTGAGAGTGAGGGTTATAAGACATTTGTATGTTCAGGAGCAAATACAGTATGAGGAAGAAGAGAGAGAGTGAGTACATGTCTCTGTCCTTTCTGATCACAAGTGTTATGTAACAAACGAGATGCCTACCACAGGGTTATAGTCAGATTGGGGTGCCTGTCCTTCCCAACAAAACTCACTTAGGAAAAGAAGCTAAGGGGAACTAAAAACTCTTGGGAGGAAACATAAGTGGGGATTGTTCAAACATAAGAGCAAATATCCTGTTATTAATAATAAATACCTATGTTGCTGATGAGTGAGAGAGAGAGAGAGAGAGAGAGAGAGAGAGAGAGAACAAGTCCCAGAACTGAGAAGCACCAAGGTAAATTTTCATAAAAATATTCTCCATAGCCAAATGCTGGCCACTCTGCTGTCACACTGGTATCTTTCTTCCCAGTGGCAAAATTATGCCACCTGGTTTGCTGCTTTAGGAGCTTAGTATCTAGGTTAGCTAAAATCACTTGGATGGTTAAGAAAAGCCAGAGATAGATGTTTAGAGAATAATGTTCTTGTTCCAAAAAGCAAACAATTGATTGATAATAATAATAATAATAGTAATTATAATACTCATACTTCCACTAATACATTTTAATAATAAATTTATTAATAACATTGCTATAATCAGACTGTGCTAAGGATATTACTTGCATTAGTATTTAATGCTTACAACTGCCCCCAAAATAATTACTATTATTAGCCTAATTTTGCAGTTGAGTAGATAAGAAACTGAAGTTGTGAGATATTAGTGAACTTACCTGAGCCAACACATCTGATCTGTGATAAAATGAGGATTTAATCCAGGCAAATTCTCTTATTTTATCCTCACTCAAGGATGTACTCACTGCTTTGTAAAGAGGAAGGGAGAGACAGAGAGAGAAAAACAAGGATGTGAAAGAGATACATTGATTGGTTGTCTGCCATATGTACCCTGACTGGGGATTGAACTTACAGCCTACGTCTGTATCCTGACTGATGATCATAATCACAACCTTTTGGTGTATGGGATAATGCTACAACCAACTGAACCACCCAGCCGGGGCAGAATCCAGTCCATTCTGCCTTTTCATCTTAACATGGTGATGGGAAGAGCTTGATTATTACAATAAAAGCACTATGAGACAACTCAAATTTATATAAGTATTTATATAAGTATATAAGTAAATTTATATAAGTGCTTTATAGTCATCATTCAATTTAGTGCCCACAAGAGTATCATAAGGCAGGTTGTATCATATACCCATTTTATAAAAGTAGACTCAGTGAGATCAGGGAACTTTTCTAATGTTACAGAGTTAATGCACTGCAGACCAGGATTGTATCCAAGTTGTCTGATCCTCAGACCCTGTGCACTAAAACATCTCCTTGATGCTCATTCAAGGATGCGTGGGTCCTGAACTGGACAGAGGCAAGGTGTCATAGCAATAATATTAAAAAATGATTTTGGCGTCCCTTTAACTGTCTCTGGAAGGTGACACACATTTGCATTGTTTACTGACTGAGAGAAATAAAGTGTGGCCACAACTGAGAACCTCCAGTGTGCTATGCACAGTGGTATACTTTTTAAGATGTAAGAATCAGAGAGCCCCTGGGGGAAGTAGGGGACTCAACTCCTAGAAACTGATTTAGACAACTTTTTCAGCTAAAGGATGTTGTGGAATAGTAACCTTAGCATCCAGCCGAGAGGCTGCAAAATAGAGTCTGGCTCAGGATTTGATCCTAGAAAGAGAGCGCCTGGATTGGCAATTGGGACCAATGGAATAACTGAGACATTCTTTCAAGGTGATTTTTCTTCACTGGGTTTTGAAGAAGAGCACCACTCTGTTGATCCCGGATCAGGAAGTGTTTTGATCATGAAAAACCTATCTGCATAGTCCTTAACTCTAGAGAAAGAGAAAGGGAAGCTGAAACTCCTCTAAAATCCCTATCACTTGCTGAGAGCTATTAGAGCTGGGGGTTGGAGTGTGTTTTATCCAAAAGCTGAAGCCAGGGGGAAGAAGGCTTTAAAGAAATCATCACCATATAATTTCCACTAAATAATAAATGAAGAGGGGACTCTGTTAGGAATGCACATGTGAGATTTCATTAGCTTTGTTCTCTGGGAGTTTGGATATAGCACATATATACTTAGGGGATATTTCCTTTGTAAAATAATAACAGTGTCTTCTAGTACCCAATTCTGCTATATTTTCCACTTCTACACCATTCACAAAAGGCAAAAGTAATAGGCTTTTAACATGAACTTAGGTGGGTGTGTTTTCCTTGAACTTCCAATACATACAAACATACAGACACACACACCAGGTAAAGTAGAAAATATGTTTAAAAAATAACTTAATAACTCTAAGGACATTTTTGTCACACTTTCTCCTGATTTGTTTTCTATAATTCAACTGAAATTTATTAAGCACATTATTCTCATCAGACACTCACTAGGTACAATGGATGATAAAACAATGAATTAAATATGGCCCTTAAACTCAAGGAGTTTATAATTTATTGAGGTGGACTGTAGAGTAAACACTTTATCATAGTACAAAGGAGACCATGCTAGTTGTTATTATAGCAAAGACACAAGCAAAATGCTCAAGGGGGAACAAAGGAGCAAAAAATAAAATTTTAACGGATGAGTGGGTTGCTAAGAGTTTTGACACCATATCTCTAACCACTTACTAGTTCTGTAACTTTGAGCAATTCTTAACTGCTCTAAAACTCATTTTCCTCATTTCTAAATTAAAGATAATAAAAAAAACAATTTGAAAATAGTCTAAAAAATAAAGCCAATTTATATTCTCCTTTAAAAAGATATCGGAGAAGGCATTTAAGGGATAGTGACATTTTAGTTGACCTTTGAAAGGTAGTTGTGTTTGATAGTGAAACAGGTGTAGGAAAAATTTCCAAGTTAAGGATACAGTATGAGCAGAGCACTAGGTGCTCAAACTCAGGTGAAGCTGGAAGACAGTATATTGCCTTACTTTCTCCTCCCCTTCCTGGCATTTTTACTATTTTTTTCCCTTTTTGAAAAAATTGTTGTTCAAGTACAGTTGTCTCCATTTTTCCACCACCACTTCCCCCGTCCCACCCCTCTACCTCCTACCCTCAATGCTATCCCCCTTTGGCTTTATCCCTGGGTCTTTTATACATGTTTCTTGATTCCCCCTTTCCCCTTCCCCTTCTTTCCCTGGTCATCCCCCTCCCCCATCCCTCTGGTTACTCTCAGTTTCTTCTTTATTTCACTGTCTCTGGTTATATTTTATTTGCTTGTTTGTTTTGTTGATTAGATTCCACTTATAGGTGAGATCATATGGTATTTGTCTTTCACCACCTGGCGTACTTAGAATAATGCTCTCCAGATCCATCCATGCTGTCTCGAAGGTTAGGAGATCCTTCTTTCTTCTGCTGTGTAGTATCCCATCGTGAAAATGTACCACGGTTTTTTGATCCACTCATTTCCCGATGGGCACTTAGGTTGCTTCCAGCACTTGGCTATTGTAAATTGGGCTACTATAAACATTGGGATACATAGGTTCTTTTGAATTGATGTTTCAGGGTTCTTAGGTGTAATCTCAGCAGTGGAATTGCTGGGTCAAATTTTAGTTTTTTGAGGAAATTCCATGTTTTCCACCGTGGCTATACTAGTCTGCATTCCCACCAACAATGTACTAGGGTTACCTTTCCTCCACAATCTCGCCAGCACTTATTGTTTGTCGATTTGTTTATGATGGCCATTCTGATCAGTGTGAAGTGGTAACTCAGTGTGGTTTTAATTTGCATCTCTCTGATGGCTAGTGCTGCTGAACATTCTTTCATATGTCTCTGGGCCCTATGTATATCCTCCTTGAGAACTATCTGTTCAGGTCCTTTGCCTATTTTTTAATTGGATTGTTTGTCTTCCTGGAGTGGAGTTGTGTGAGTTCTTTATTTATTTTGAAAACCAAACCCTGTCTGAGGTATTATTGGCAATTATATTTTCCCATATGGTTGGCTCCCTTTTCATTTTGCTGATGTTTTCTTTAGCCATGCAGAAGCTTTTTATTTTGAACTCCCATTTGTTTATTCTTTCCTTTATATCCCTTGTCAAATACTAATTGACCATAGAGCCATGGGTTTATTTCTGGTCTTTCTATTCTGTTCCATTGATCTATGTGTCTGTTCTTATGCCAGTACCAGACTGTTTTCATTACTGTGGCCTTGTAATATAGTTTGATATCAAGTATTGTGATCCCTCCTACATTGATTTTCTTTCTCAAAATTGCTGTGGTTATTGAGGGTCATTTATGGTTCTATATAAATTTTTGAAATGTTTGTTCTATATTTATGAAATATGTCATTGGTTAAAAAAATGTGAAAGATTTATACAATCTGAAGAGCAACCAGAGTATGTCATTGGTATTTTAACAGGGATGGCGTTAAATCTATAAAATACTTTGTGTGGTATGGACATT
>VMDR010019043.1:0-18670 GCA_007922815.1 Macrotus californicus
TGAACCTGGGAGTTAAGAACAAAGGGGTCATTATTTTATTCTCTGCTTTTGTATTTGTTTGAAAATGATCATGATCATGATTAAGATTAAAAGCTGAGTTTTGATGTTTTAATAATGTGTTAGTATAAAATACAACAAACATACAAAAGAGTCTATGAACCACTTAAAGAAAACTATAGGAATCTATTTCAGATTCCTACATATCCACAACCCAGTGCAAAACACGAAGCATCACCATCTCTACAATTCCCCTCTGGTCCCTTCCTGAACATCTACCTGCCCCTTCTCCTTCAGAGATAACCACTATTCTGAATTTTGTATTATAACACCCTTATTTTCTTTATAGTTTCTTTTGTTACTAATGTGCCTATTCTTATACAATTTACTGTTATTTTCTATTTTTGAATTTCCAACAAATGGAATCGTACTTTGTGTTGACTTGCTTCTTCAACGTCAATTTTGAAATGATCCATGTTGATGCTTTTAGCTTAGTTTATTCATTTTCAGTGCTGCAAGTGTTCTGTTGTATGCATATCACACAGACTTTTTATCCATTCTGCAGTTGACAGACATTTGAGTTATTTTCAATATATTATAAACAAGCTTGTATGTTTCTCATGGTGCACATGTAGAAGAAATTCTTTGAGGTATATACCTGCCTACAAGTAGAATTACTGTCATAGCATATAATGCAGATGAAATTGGGTAACACCAAACTGTTTTCTAAATTGGTGGTTCTACCAATTTATGCTTCCTCCAGTAAGCAATGTTTTTAACATTTTTCTCTTTTACATCTTTACCTACTACTACTATTTTCAGAGTGCTTAATTTTTGCCAGTTTGGTGTGTGTGAAATGGTATCTTATTATTTTAGTTTGCATTTCCTTTAATACTGTGAGCATCTTTCATATGGTACAGGGATACTTGTGCTTCCTCCTCTGTGAAATACACATGTTCACTCTTTTGCTCATATTCTAACAAGTTGTTTTTCTTTCTCTTGTTGATTTCAAGGAGTCCTTTATATATTCTGTATTTCAACCTTCTGTAGTTATATAGATTCCAAATAACTATTTTGTGGCCTGCTTTTTCATTTTCTTTATAGAATTCTTTGATGAATCAGTGTTCTGAATTTTAATATAGTCAAATAGATCAATCTTGAATCCTTGGTCACCTTATTAAAGAAATCTTTTCCTACCTCAAGGCTATAAAGATATTTCCCTATGTGGTCTTCTAACAGCTTTATAGTTCTGTCTTTTACATCTAGGTCTTTAATTCACTTGAACTTTTTTCTTCTCCTTTTGTGAGGCAGGGCTCCAATTTCATTTTTTCCATATGAATAGCCAATTGACCCAGAATCATTTATTGAAAAGCTCATTCTTTCTCCCCTGCTCTGCAATACCAACTCAGTCATAAATCAAGTGTCTGCATAACTGTGGGCGTGCTTCTGGGCTCTCGAACACAGGCTGAATTTTCATCAGCCGGAAAACAAGGAGAACAGTCTGAACTTGGTAATTTCCCTCATCACCTCAAGCCTAGAACTTCTGAGATTGCTCTTAACTTGTTCCCTTCCTTCAGTCGCTCCTCCCAACCATCGCTCCTAGTCCGAGCACAAGTTAGTTTATGTCAGTCCTCTGCTTAAAAATATTAAAAGGCCACACAATGAAACAATGTAAAGAGCTATCTGAAGTTCCCCGTGCTGCACAGTTAACAGCTCCAACCTTCAGATTAACATGAACATCAATAGTGTCCCTTCGTGTAGCAAAACCTCAGTAGATACAAGTGTCCCTATAGGATTTCACATAGAATAACTGTTCATTTTTTTTAAGGGAACATGATTTGCCTCCTGCCCTATGCAAAATGTTCTCATATGAACTCATATTTAGTTTTGTCAAAATGTACAACCTAGAAATTTATCTAAATCATACAAAGATCATAAATGTTTCAGTTCACAATGTCATTGTTTTAAAGTATCTTACTAAATCTGTTTTGAAATGTAATCATATAAACACGTCACTGTTTAACACAATCATGCATTCCATTTCAGTGTGATTTACCTTTGTGCTGTTAAGAAAACAGATTCTCGGAAAACCAAAACAACTAAACAGAGTAATCAAGTTCTATTTAATAACAAATGAATTTTTTATTTCATTTTATTAGATGTGCAAGACCTCCAATTTGGACGTGCTTTCTTACTTACCCTGTTTGTACATTTTGGTGTTACCTCTTTTTGAGCTAGAATATAAAAAGTCTTCTACCGGCAGCTTCAGGGACCAATTAACTCCATTAAATTACATCCAGTTATGTAGTGAACTGAGCCACTGCTGTCTGGGGCTGTCTAGGGCTGTGACAATTAGGAGATGGAAAGAGGAAGAAAGAGAGAGATTGATTTTATATGTCACTGAAGCACACTGCAACAATATGCCAGCGTGACTTTCAAAATGGCCTTAAATATTCCAAACTCAGGGAGTTTCCTTGCTCCTGAGTGGGAGTTGACAGACTGTCTGACAGCATTAGAAAGAGGCAGAGAAAAGCTGATGTCTATATTGCGTTCTCTAGTAATGATAGTCTGCCTTTTGGCAGCATGTCCCCTTCAGAAGAATCTATTTGTTGTGAGGGGTGTATGTGTTTATGTGTGCCCAAGCTTTGCCTCCGCGTATGCAGAAGGCATAATTTCACCTCTCACACGTGGGAAAACCAAACCGAAGGACACTAACGCTCCCAAGGTCACCTAGAAAATCAGTGTTGTGGCCTGGGGGGTTGGGTGGGGGTGAACAGAACCCAGGTGTCCGGACTCCAGCCTTGTGATTGGGCACTAAATCATTTTTCCTTCCCTTGTTGGAGAAAAAAAAAAAAAATCATTGGGCCGGGGGAAGTGAGAGATTAATGAGATTTCCTCCTCTTTCCCTTTCCCTCCTCTCTCCCTTACGGAGATAAAAACTCAGGAGAGCGAACGAGGCGTCCACTCTGCAATTCTTAGGCTGAGTCCCGCAAATCCAGCTCCACCCCGACACAAAGCAATCCGAGCCCCCAACGTTTCTGCGCGTCCAGCCGCGAGCCTGGGAGGTGAGGAGTGGTTTCAAACTCAGCCCTCACCTCCAGCGGGTCCCGGCTTCGCGGCGCCCAAGCCCCGCCTCCGCCCGCCCTTCCCCCACGGCCTCCGCACGCCAGCCCCTCTCCCCTCTCCCAGTCGGGCGCACCCACCCCAGATGCCGCCTGGCACCGGTCGCAGCCACCGCCGCCGCCGCCGCCGCCGCACTTTCCACTTGTATTGATCACCTCCCAGCCCCGCTCCGCCTGCTCGCTGGAGCGGAGCTGCTAGCGCGTCAGCCCTTGGCAGCCCCGGAGCAGACGGGCTCCAAGGAGGCAACTCCTCGGGAGCGCCCTGTCCGGGGTGCCCTCTGCGTTCTGCAGTGTCTTTTCCTCTACCTGGGAGGGGGAGGAGGAGGAGGAGGAGGAGGAGGAGGAGGGCGTCTTGTCCGGACTGGGAGGTGGAGCAGCGGCAGCCGCCGCCGCCGGAAAGGGAGAGGCAGGAGAGACCGAGACTTGGAAACCCGAAAGTGCCCGCGACCCTGCACGGCAGGCTCCCTTCCAGCTTCATGGGCAAAGTGTGGAAACAGCAGATGTACCCTCAGTACGCCACCTACTACTACCCCCAGTATCTTCAAGCGAAGGTAAAGGAGCGCGGGGCTTGGGGCTCGGGGGCGCGCGCGGCTCGGGCCCGGGAGGGGCGCGCGACCGACCCCCGCCTCCCGCGACGGAGTTGCTGGAAGGTTGCTAACTATAGCGCCGGCCTGGGCAGAGCCGGGCGGCGCGCGGGGCGGCGGCTGCCGAGGGAGCGGAGTGCGGAGATCGGGTTACAGAAAGCCGCGGGGGGAGAGACTAGACAGGAAAGAGCCGCCAGCCCCTTCCTGGCCCACGAGGCGGGAGGGTCGCGGGGCCGAGCGGCGCCCCTCGCCGAGCCCCTCGCCGAGCGTTGGCTGCTCGGATGCCGACGCCTGGGGCCCGCGTTAGGACCCGCTGGCGGCGCGGCTTTTCGAACCCTGCTTCTGGGCCCCGCCCTGCGAGCAGTAACTCCTGGGTTCCCTGGAGTGGCACGGAGCCTCCCGCCCCTCGGGGACGCCCCTCGGCCTCCCGCGCACGCGGTGTCTGGGGATTGGGGGGCGGAGAGGGGACGGGACGGGACATTTTCCTCCCCGCCTGCCTCGGGCCCTAAGCGCCCGCCCCTCGCCTTGATCTTTGTGCGGTGTGGCACTTCACCTGGTTACTGATTTCTACTTTTACGCTGGTATTTTGGGTAGGAAAGTGGCCAAAGTTCACTCAGCGTTCATTGATGTACCTTTTAATCGCCCCTGTAGCTTTTGCGAAGGATGGACAATGGGCAGATTTCAGTGTCGAGGGAGAAGTGACTTTGTATTTAGTTTAGAAAAATACTACCTTCTATGTTTACCATAGATCGATTTCCAATGGTGCTTTCTCAAAAGTGGCCTTGGCATACTCTTAGGTAACACAGCTCATGGCATGTAGCCATACAAATTGCGACTGGCTTTCTAGGGACCCTGGGTACTTGGTTAGTGGGCCTATCTTATTTTTTCAAGAATTGGATGCCCCTGAACTCATTTAAAAAAAAAAAAAAGAAAACGCGGGGTCCATAAAGAGTGAGGCTTTCACTGCTTTGGAAGCTTCTTCGACAGTTTGCACCAGCCTTGCTCGACAATCAACATCTCCTATCAGGACTCCCGGTGCCCCTCTAGATCACAAAAGAATCAAGGATGCAGTGTCTGAACTTTATTTGGGAGGTTGTAATCGTGCCGTTGTTGCTGGCAGAGGGCATTTCTGGCCTGCTGCAAAGAATCTCTGATTCATCCTTGATAAGCTTTTATTGCCTACAGTGTGTGTGGTCCATGTTATGCACCTACAACATAGTATTTGTCCGAAAGGACACTTGTCAGCACAGAGACCAGACATTTCCTAGCCCTCAAGGGCCTCATTCTCACTCCCCTCAATTCTTATTTTACTTTGAGTGGCCCAAAAG
This sequence comes from Macrotus californicus, assembly GCA_007922815.1. NCBI lineage: Eukaryota > Metazoa > Chordata > Mammalia > Chiroptera > Phyllostomidae > Macrotus > Macrotus californicus. Next base: position 5,032 of record VMDR010019043.1, read on the forward strand.
CAGCGAGATGGTAGCAGCAAGGATATCCATTATTCATTTCTGTGTGGTCCCTATAAATTTGTTTTGCAGGGACCAAAGAGAGATGTCTGATTTTTGCGAGCTATATTGTAAATATAAGTTGTTCAAAGAAATTTTGAGATGTAATCAATGCACTACTTTTTAGATATCATATATGTTTAATGCACTTGTTTAAATTATGCAGCATTGGCTAAAGGACAGCCTATTCAACACTTAACTATATGAATAATAAATACGTACACTCAGGTGAAGAAAAAAGGCCGTGTTTCTACGGGCACATTCACCTTAGTAATTTTTATGTACCATTAAGTTAGAAACCAAGTACATAGCATTTAATATAGCTAATGCAGTGCCATTTGGCTCTTTTTGCCCCTTAAATAATTGAAGAGAGAGACAAACGGCAAGAGCCTGCTCTAGTAATTAGGGTCGGATCCCAGAAAGCTTTAGGGCCCATTTTCTGAAAGTGTGCTTCCTGCATAAAGCATTTAATATTGATTTGTGTTACAGTAAATGACATTCTCAAAACATATCTTGCGGTTTCTATTATGAAATCTGAAATCCTATTACTCCGAATCTCTTTGTTTCCGGAGAAGGACATACATACTCACTTGACCTATATAACATGGTATTAAAGTTTGATAATTAAATCTAAATTCCCTATTGTAAAGTATCTTGATTATCTCAAAAAAGGGCATCTCCTAAAATGTAAAGTGACTAGTTACAGATTCTAGATAAGCACAGTTGGGAATACATAGGCCTTTTTTACTCCCTTACATAGTTGTTGGTATCATGGTAGTGTGAGCCATTTAAAAAAAAAATAGATACTTCTTGTGATTTTTAGTTGAAAAACAAGTGTTGCCTAATCTACCTAAAGAGTTAATAAACTCACTTGGAATCTGTTGCCTGCAGGGATGATCCTTGCCTGTGTGTGCGTGCGTTTGAACCATCCTCGAGTATGGGATAAAGAACATCATTCTGTTTAAAGTACAGTGGTGTGTTCACGAGCCAGGGTTGTTTTGAAACTGCTGTTTGGAAGCTATATCAAAAACAGGAATGGCACAGTCATTGACAAGTGATATTTGACTTAAACTTGTGATCAGGAGATGGATGTGATTGTTTTATACCGAGGAAGAATAAACCAATGGGATTTCTTTCCATCAGAAGGAGTAGATACCAATTAACATGGCTCTTGAAGATGAGTTTTCTTACCATACTTTTAAAAGTTAACGTTTGTCAGATTATTTTTCTTCTATTAGTCATTCAATCAGAGTCTGTTTTGGAAAATGCATTTAGTAATTTCCCCCATAAAAACATACTGGTCACTGGTCTATTTTATTAGCAAAAATAGAAAAATCTACAGAGCTGTATTATAGCATGTGACCATATTGGTATGTTTTGCTCTTTGGCAGAAAGATAAAATTATTAGAAAAATGAATGCAGCCGCATTAAACATAAAGTGAACTTGAGGAGCTGTGGAAGGGCAGCACACAGGTGGACATGAAGGAAATTGTGAAATTTTCATAATTCCTTAGTTTGGAGCAACATAGATGTCAAGTAACCTGACTTGACACGCTTGTTGGGTTTCTGTACTTTGTCAGGCTGGTCTTACCGCAGCAAATTCTCTTTATCACCTGACACATTCAATCCAAGATGTAGTTTGATGTAGCTTCGTATATACAAGCATACATTGTTCTAAAGGGTTTTCTGAATTTTATAAAATGACTTATGTTACATTATGAAAAATTAAATTTGGTATCCACTTTGAAGCTACACAGAGATAAGTCAATGTATTTTTTCCTAAAGATGTGTTACACATTTTCAAACAGTGGCTATGTTAATTTCACTTATTGTAGAAGCAACCCTTCAATCATGGTCTGTTTATTTCAAAGATACTACAACTTACCTAATTGCCACTGCGTGTATGTAAATATTTATGAGAATCGAAATACTTATTCTTTCTTTTGAAGAAAGGGAAGCACAAAATGTACTTTACGTGATTACCTAATTTTTGTACCAGCTGCAAATAATTTGACAGATTTGTGATCTTTATTTATAGTTATCAAGATATTTCTATAAAATATATCATAATGAAAGCTTGACTTTTAAGTTTTACGTGTACAACAGTATTGTGTTTTTTTTTTGTACTAAAGAAGTGCTTGTTCCTAAACAAAAGTTTGTTTTAAAGCTATTTTTGTGTGAGTGTATGCCAATAGAACATACCTGAACTGAGATTCAAAATCTGGAAAATAATGAGTGATGTACTTTGGGATTCTATTAATGAAAGCTATTGGAACAAAACAGTTTTTGTGACTTGAATCTCTGGGTGCATTAACATTTTGCTGAATTCCTTAACTTTTACTTAGTTGGAGCCAAGTGAATATTGTGTCAATCTGTTTCTCCAGGAATTAGGGGTCAGGATTTGATACCCAGAACTACTGAGCATTTTAAGGTGGGTTGGAGATAGGGAAGCATGGTATTAAGACTTGGAATGCTTTGTGTATTAAGAAGTAACCACATTTATGAGGTGAATAAAGTTTGCTTAAATGTATCAATACAGTAATGCAATATTTTACACAGTGAATACACATTATTTTACTTGGGTGAGTCCGGTATTGAGGCTCTCTGGGAGTGGCGTAGGAAGAATCAAGGTCATGGAAACGGTAAAATGAAGATGCATTATGATGCAGTATTTTAGCACCCATCCCCTTGGATAGCTATTTCTTTGGAATTTTCCATAATGAATATTATTTTTTATATGTTGGGAGCAAAATTTTAAGCTGCTAGAAGAGAACGGAAAAGGTAAGTGAAGAGAAGTAGGAAAGTATTCAATCATTTAGTATCAGTATAACTAAATCTACCTTACAGGTTTGGCAGTCTTGGCTTTGAATGAAATTCAGGTATGGGTGACTTTCATGTAATACACTTTTAAGGAAAAAATTTTTAAACATTACTGATTTATTGCTCAGGCTTTGTATTTGGCTTACTGGTTTATTGAAACTATAAAATTACCCCAGCATACTTAATGAGTACAGAAATTTTAAGTTATGGGTCCTTTAGCTAAACACAAAGGGATCTTTTTTTTCCTTTTCTTTTTACTCAGGAGGGAGTCACCAGAAAAGAAAAAAATTCTTTCCTATATCTGTAAAATCAGTAAAATGAATGCAAGGAAACTGTAGAATGAAAGGGTAAGGCCTTACTAAAGACGGTAGGGACACTCAATTTCATTCTTTTTAAAGATGAGGAGTTTCTTGTTTAGTTTGTTTTTTAGTGGATGCTCAGTTCACATAAGTTTATTTTTCCCAAGCATGATCTTGGTGTTCCACTGTTAGTCTCTCTTCAAAGGATATCAACACCTCCCTGGTTTCTTGCTTGATTCACAGAACAGTAGGTGCTAAATAAATGCTTGTTGGTGACTATTATTAAAAATAGGTACCTGCAAGTTTTTCTAGACCAGCAAGAAAATCATAGACCAAATCTACAAAGATAATAATCCAGCCTAATTTTCTAATGAAATCTTAATATAGATTTGTGTTTTGGTTTATTTGTTCTATAATACAAACTTTCGAATGTTTTTTGAATCGAGTAAGATCCCTAAAATGAATCATATACCGATTGGTCAGTGCTTCATTTATGGAATCAAAAGTGCCTTTCTGTGTAATCTTTGTTAAAAAATAAGGAGCCAGAGAAGACACCTCCTAGTGTTAGACCGAGGGGGGGAAGTGCTCTGACGAAGTGGTGACTCGGCCTGTCTTTGCCTCCTCTCGCTGGCCCCAGCCAACACAGTCCAAACTTTTCCTGCTTAATTTTTAAGAAAATCCTCCTTTTTTCCAGGGTATTTCAGAATTGGTAAAAAAGAGGAAAAAGAACACAAAGCCATTTATTTAGTGGATAACAACTAAAATATAAACTGTCACTGAGATGTTCAGAATTACAGTTATCTCTCAGTTTCTGACTGTTCTTAACCCTAAACATGACATTCAGCCATCCAGCTTTTTATCGCATTCATTGGCATGTCATGGGAATACGTGGGAGCACACCAAGTTGCTCTTAGGTGGAAGTGTCGTATTCAGTAACATAGCTTATTCTAAAGAAAATGTAGTGATGATATGTCAGTGATTTAAATGCAGGGCTCTAATATTTGATATAAAATCAAACCATATACTATTCAATATTGAGCATTGGGCTTGGAGATTTTATGCAGAATGAATCTAAGTGTTCTGGATTGTGCTGTTCATTTGAATGAACAGATAGTAAAAGCTGATGGAACTTGGCTGTGCCTCGTAGGAGGCCACACTTGTATGACAGCAGACATTTACCAGTAGTTTGGTCAGATGATACTCAGCAAAACATCTTCTTAGAGGCGCATGTGCAAACAGACATGCAGATTGGAGTGCACACGCAATTCTACAGCAGAAACTAAACATTTCTTAATCAGGTCCACACAAGGGGAAAAGTGTAAAGGAGATGCTGACAGCTAAGCCAAGAACAGACTGAACATGTCTCCGAGAACTGAATTCCTGATTTTTGCTTAGTGCATCTAGTCTCCTTAACAGAAGTAGATGCGTGTTTTAATTTTTCAAACAAGCCCTGGAAAATAAGTGTGTCACAGAGCTTGAGAGAAAGACACAAAAGGGGAGGGCAAAAGTCAACATCCTAGATATTCTAGGGGAGAAAATGCATAAAGCTGAACATTGCCCTTCTCCATACATTGTCTTTTGGCTAATTGTTAAGTGGACGCATTTGTCATTTTAGAGGATGGAGAGCAGTCTTCTGGACAATGAATGTGAAAACGTGGATTCTGAAAGGGAGTTTCGACGCTCCTATGAACAGTTAACTTGCTTATAAATCTGGTCCTGTTAGCCCACGGTTCAGTGTCTGGCGGCTGATTTCCTAGGTTGGCTGTAACATATGTATTCTGGAAGTAGGTTAAGTTTTAAGCTGGTAGCTTGTTGGAAAATTGCAGAGGCTCATGGAGGGCTAAAATACTAATCGATTGTGTATTTTCTGACTGACCCCAGAGCACTGTTCTCTGCACTTGACATTGGGAAAGATTAGGGAGTGTAGTATCTGGTCCCTGCTCTTCAGCATCTCACCAACTACCAGGGAATACAGAGTGGACACAATACAAAAAATAAGCAAAGAATATTTACAAAAAGAGTACACCTAAGGGTCTGAGTGACAAAGGAGGCACTGTCTATATGTGGGATTAAAAACAGCACCATGTGTTTTGTGAGAAAAAAGTAAAGTGCTAGCTAATTAAAGCTACTATAAACCTGAACATTTTAGAAAGAAGTTGGGCTTTAGATTAATGAATGAATTTTTTAAAAATTGATAGTCCACAATGTTTTGTACTTTTTCTGCTTTTTAATCCTCTTATGAGTACTTAGAATTTTAATGAATAACATTTTTAGTACTTTCTGTGAACTCCTTCCCTTCATATTTTCATATTCAATTAACTTATTTTACATTATTATTTTTCCAGTTTTATGCTTATAAATGTGCCCAGGCCAACCTGTTAGGGTGTGAAAAAGTCTGAGACTATAATCCTTAAATAATGACATAATGCTTATACAGAAATGTTACTTTTGTAGTTTTAAACCATTTGAAGTGATGTTTGTTTCTTTTAATTTGTTACTCTTGCTCATGGCAAGGGGAAAATAAGTTTGCCGTTCTGTCACACTGCTGATGAGATCACCGTGTGCCTGCAGTCTACACTTTAACAACAATGTGTCTAAGTGAGCTGGCCTTTCATCAGAAAACAACAGACTTGTATTATTTCTGATCTTTTGAGGATATAACTATTTGTTCTCTTTATTTGGTCATGATCTAGCTTTAATTCTTTTAAAATAAACTGTTACTCACCTCTGCAAACGGAACGCAGTCCTTTAGGTGTCATGTTGTCCTCTGCTTGGCCTCCGTGTGGGACCTGGAACCCATCCCTCTGGCTGCTCACAGAACACGTGCTCTTGTGCTCTTGGTCTTGGGCTGCCCAGCCCCAGATAGAGAGTGGCTTCAGGGAAAGGTTTTGTGTAGCAAAACCAGATTAATTCGTAGATGTCAAAAGTATTTTTTAGTGATGTTGAAGGAAAAACACATTATCTTCCCAGCTCTGCAAGTAGGTATGGCCTCATTTTATATGATACCAGTTTGGGGTTTTGGATAAGTTGAAAAGTGCAATGATTGGAATGTGCAGAATTGGATATATCGTGGAATAGTGTGATCTTAATTTGAATTTCTTGGGGGAAAAATCAAAGTTGCCAAAATGAATTTTAGATAATAAATTTTCATTAATCTTATAGTTAACTCTTCAAAGGATGCTTTATTATGTTCCCTGTTTAATACTTTTGAAACATGATGAATTGAGAGTGGCCATTGGGATTATATTTCTACTATTAGAGAACCTCTAAACATTTTCTTACCTGTAAAATAACAATGAAATGTTTTCACAGTTTAGAAAATAAAGTCTCATAAGTTTTTGTTTGTAAGGAAAAGTAAATTTCATTAGAAATTTGTAATTCTATCAGCTTTACCTTTGTCTTCCCAACAGCAGTTTGGATTTTTCACCAACAGGCTTTTGACAAACGCAGACATTTATAAAAAGAAATGTTTGCCAGTTTTTATTTTCTGGTCATTAACTGCAATACTCCTAAGAGCCTCGCTGCCCCCCACAGAGCACAGCTTTGATTAATTTCATTGTTTTAAAAATGGAAGTCTTTAAAAAAAGGTTCCTAAATCAGTCTCTTTGTAGATTCATTCCACTTGATCACTTGCATACTTCCATTAAACAACAACGTAACACGGAAAGATGTGGCTGCCAGAGAAACTGCTAGAGCAAAAATTCTAAAGCAGTGCGGAGGGCATTTTTCTGGGGCTTTTTGTGATTTGTTTGATGATTGGGTTTACCTTACTTTACAAGTGAGTTGTGTTTCCAACAGGTTTTATTCCCCAAAGTTCACTTGTCAGTTATTTAGAACTTAGAAACACACTTCCTGTATTTCACATAGAGGGTCTGCAAAGTGGGAGTGGGTGGGGGGATAGAGTCCCTGAGATTGGGCAGTTTCAGACTGCGTTTCCCCTTGCCTCGCTCCTGCGTTCTTCTCCCGGCTCCCCCACTCAGACGCACAACTTTTCTTCTGCACACTGAGAGTGATGCCAGTCTGGACCGACTTTGCAGGAGCATGTGCCCTCCGTGGATCTACCAGGGTGATTGTCGTGTATAAGCTACTCTCGCTGCACTTGTCTGAATCAGGGACCAAGTGTGCCTGGCTTAATTTTGCTAAAGAAATCTTTACTGCCTCCTTATGCTACAGATTATGATGAAGAATTTCCCAGCTACCATTGCCTCTTTGAATTTCATTTTCTTTGTGATTCCTTATTCAGTTTAAAATAAAATTTTATCTGTTAATGTTCATGCGTGGTAAAGAAATGTTGAAGAAGTGCAGGCATGATGCAATACTTTGAACAAAAGAGAACATGATTAGCATAATAGAAAGTATTTTGATGATAAATATCTACTCTGATGAGATTGGAATATAACTATGACAGTGAAATGGTGAGATGTTTACAATTTTTCTTCACCCCTGCTTAAATATTTCACAGAACTATTCTTTATCTAAAAATAATCACAAAAGTATTGTGTTTTAAATTTGTAAAAGACTAAAAAAGATGTTTCTTGGAATGGTTCCTCAGAGTTTAATTTTAATAGCAAAAATCTTTTGTTACTTTTGACTTTTTTTTTAAACTGATTTTATCTTCATGTATAAATAGGATTTAAAATGATGGTGGGCGCTGTCTGGTGTTCTTTACCACCCCTCTGCCTCTATCACGAAATTCACATTTGTGTTTCAGCAGCACAGGATGTTCTTTAGTGCGCATCCTTTGAGCCCTCCAAATTTGATTTGACTCTGTGGTCTGCTGGAGCATGCTCAGATAAGTGCATTGGATAGTAATCTGTGTCTGGCCCTAATGAACATCTGCTTTCTAGGGCGCCACGCAGCACCTTTCTTTGTTTCCTTTTCCTTTGCCTTTTTGATTTAAATCTTGTTTAAACCCTGCAAATGGGGTTGTTTTTCAATATGCAAATGTCCTATCTCCCTTTTTAGAAAAAAAAAAAACCCAGATATTTTAAATATGAATGTATTGGGAATTTAAAACGAGTCTGCAGGAAGCAGGCCCACGGCCACAGTTCTACCATTGATAACTCAGACATATTGTACTAAAATCATCAAGTTAAGATCGTGTAGTTGGAGCTACCTGGCTAATTTAATTAAATTCAACAAATACTGAGCAGGCATTGTATTATAGGCCTTGGAAAGTGCAAATATGTGAATGAGACATGATTTGTGCCATCATGGAGCACAATGGAATAATTTTGTTTACTTGTTTCTTTGTTTAAAATTTGTATTGAGGTAGAATACACATGCGGAGTACAGTGCACAAATTTTAAATAAATGGATGGTCTTGTATAATGGCCACCCAGGTCACTATAGCATTTCCAGCATCGGCACACACCCTCATGCGCCTTCCCAGTTTGTACTTCCTAAAAATAACCATGAGTCTTCTATCTTTGTAGATTGGTTTTGCCTATTCTTGTACTTTATAAAAATGAAATCCTATAGTATCCTTTTGTGTCTGGTCTCTTTAGTGCATCATTTTGGTTTGATTTATCTATGTTGTTGTGTGGAGCAGATGTTTGTTCTTTTATTTTTTTAACGCTATGTAGTATTCTATCACGGAATAGACCATGATTTATTTCTCTGCCCTACTATTAATGGACATGTGGATTATTTTTGGCCAGTTGCTATAATTATTTGTGTTCATATCATTTGGTCAACATGTGCACTTACTCATAAGAGAGGAACTGGTAGGTTTTGGAATTGGTATTGATATATCCATGTTCAGCTTTGGTCGATATTACCAGGCAATGAGAAATCTAATTGCTGTACAAATCACTAACACTTGGTATCGTCAGTCCTTCTAAGTTTAGTCCATCTGGTAGGTGGTGTCTTGTTATGATTTTAATCTGTATTTTCCTGATGATTAATGATGTTGAGCCCCTTTTCCTATATTTATTGGCCAAATGGCTGTCCTCTTTTGTGAAGGGCATGCCTTTCAAGTTTTTTGCTCACTTTTTAAAAATAACAGATATAATTCACGTAACTTACACTTAACCTTTTACTCACTTTTTATATTGGATTTTTCTTTTTATTTGTTTATAGGTTTTAAAATATAGTCTGGGTATAAATTCTTCATCAAATATATGTATCCGAATATCTTCTCCCAACTTTCAATTTTTCCTTTCACTATCTGATTAATGTCTTTTAATGAATAGAGGTTCTTAATTTTAATGAAGTCCAATTTACCAGTCTTTCCTGATTATTGCTTTTTGTGTCTGTTTAAGAAGTCTTTGTTTACTTTAAGGTTATCAAGATACATTCCTATATTTTCTTCTAGAGGATGTATTTTGCCTTTCACATTCAAGTCTGCAATGCATTTCTAATAAATTTTTGTGCTTGGCGGGGATGGGGTCGAGATCTGTTGTCGTTGTTTTCCCTCCCTATGAATATCTAATTGATCCAGCACCATTCATTGAAAAGATATTTTCATTTTCTCCTTTGAATTTCAGTGTGGCCTTTGTTGTAAACCAGGTGACAGCATTTATGTTTTTCTTTCTCTGGACTCTCGGTTTTGTTCCATATGCATCTTTGCGTCAGTACTGCATGGTCTGAATTATTGTAGCGATATACTAAATGTATATTCTTCAATGTGATCTTAGCTCTTCTTGATCCTTTGTACTTACTTATAAATCTTAGAATCAGTTTGTCAACTTCCATAAAAAATGGATATAATTATTATTCGAATGGCATGAAATCGATAAATCAATTTTGGGAGAATCGATATCATCCAAACTGTAAGTATATCTCTTCTCATTTATTTATGAACTTACCGCTTTTAAGTAATTCATAACAAAGCATGGAAAATTGTTTTAAGGGCTCATTTCTTGAACACATCTAATGACCGCTTCAAGATCTGTGGTATGATAATTGGCATAGACTCTTAAGAAAATTCTTTTGAGGAGAGAAAAACACTATATTTATTATCAGAAATCAAAATTAATTTTGCAAAGTAGCTTACCAACTGAAACTTACCATTTAAGAACAGATGGCATTCTTTTTGGGTTTTTTTGAATGCATCTCAAAATATGGCTGATTCTCCTTCATACTCTTTATTCTCCTTCTGAGGCTTTGTTCATTTGATACTGTGACCCTCTCTTATATAGTTATAAACGTAATAGTAAAGTAACAATTATTTGTACTTGGTGAATTTTCTGACATCCCTTGTGATTTTTTTCAATGTGCCCTGGATATTGTGGAAACGAAGACTGGGCACACTGCTTAGATACAGATTTTAAGCAGAAGAACATGCAGCTCGATGGGCTTCAGCGCCTTCAAACTTTTTCTTAGGTGTTCTAAAAATCATAGAGATATATTTCATGCTTTCAGGTTTTAAGGCTTTGATTATTGCCATATTCAGCCAGCCAAAAACAACTACATAGAACTTTCAAAGCTTATTAGTTCTGGCTAGGTTAGCTTAGGTTGAGTAGGAGGTTGAATAGACAACTTCTGAAGTTCTTTCAAGTCTAAATTTTAGGATTCTGGGAATTTATAACATCCAAGAATCGCAGAATGTTAGAACTGGAAGGAACTTTAAGATAATCTGGTTCAAACTACTCATTTTACAGATGAGGAAAGCTGCCCAAAGTGAAGAAACGAAAGTAGAGCTCCAGAGAGACAGAGATTTGGGGGGAGTGGCAGCAGGGCCTGAGATCTGGAGGGCGGAGGCCTGACCTCACAAGATTACTCAATCCAGTGGCCTGCAAAGGAGGAAAGGAGAAGGGAGGTCACATACAGCCTTAGCAGTCATTCCAGGAAACTTATCACAGAGGTTGGACTGGTGTGTAACAGGGGCCAGCTGGTGTCTGCTCAGGAATCAGCAGTGGTCACTCTGTCTGTGGTCACCCCAGCAGGTAGAGCTGGCCAGACATCTGCAGTTACTTCCATGAGCGTGACCGCTTCTCCTGGTTTGCCAGAACTATGTTCAGAGCCAGTTCTGCTTTGTTCTAGGGCTTCTAACTTTGCAGATTTGGGGTAGCCTGTAGCAGGGCCCAGCTCTTCCTCCATGGCTTCCAGCCTGTTCATGGCCTTGCTCTTCATCTGGACTCTTCCTTCACCACATTCCTGAGGGTCTTATTTTTATAGCCCTGAGTTTGGGGCCAAAGCACTCACTTTTTTAGCCCGCCTGGAGCTTCCCCACGCTGGCAGGCTAGACTCCAGACTGCTTCGTTCTTGCTAACTTTCTTCACCCTGCCATCGTCATCTGCTGTAACCTGTTTGGTCACCTCCCCAACCTAATCCAGAGAGTCTCTGACTAAAGCCCTTTTTTTGTTTGTTGAAGCCACCCCCTCATTCACTGCTCTGATGAGAACCGCCTTCTTCCTAATGCCAGGCACTCCACACTTGTCTCTAGTGTCTCTTGTGTTTTCATGAGACATTTGACACGCTTGACAGCCTTTGGTACTCATCCTACGATCATGCTTCAGGACCTGTGTTAGTCGGTTATTATGGGGAGAGCCTCAGAAAAACAAAATGCCCAGTACGTGGCATCAGGAGCCCGGGTGTCACTTGGACATAGCTTTTCTCTCATGTTGTTTGGATCATATACTCATTAAATGCATTGAAAATACCGTGTCTGGCTAAATGCTATGCACTGTGGAAATCAAATACAGGAGAAACTGGGATGTATTAAGCAAATTAAAGAGAATGATTTTTCCACAGTTTACAAAGAGATTCACTGGTGAAAATGCCTCCTTAGTTCATTTACATGTTTCAAAGATTATTATAGGTCCCTAAGCCTTTGGTAGAAAGTATAATTTAAAGTTAAGTCATCGGGAACCATGGCTTATCAAAGATTAATTAGATATTAAGAAAAGCAGTTTGTGAAAGAATTTCTTAAGTCAGTTGGAAAGAACTAGTTGATTTTGTTGAATCTGGTTTACACCCAACTTCTTAGGAATGCGTGATGGAGTGAAAGTACAGTTGTAGCCAGCTTTGTTTGCTTGTTTTTTTCTCTCTGTCTCAAGAATGCTTCGCACTGATTGGTTTGGCCCTTTAGTCTCTCCTCCTGTGAATGTGTGTGACCATAATCGTGAGCTTCGGAAGTCGTGGGCTGCAGGGGAGGAAATGACAGAAAGGGCTGTGGGTGACTGAAAATGTTAGGGTTTCTATGTTATCTGTAAGGAAACCAAGTTGTTTGTGGCCCATTATTAGTTGACAAGTGTCACAGTCAGTGTTTCCCGTGTGGTGGGATGTTTAAAGACTAGGGAGTGGTATTCTTTTTAGACATTTTAAGGTGCCTTTTTACAGAGCGGTTGATTACTCGGGCTGGAGTGTTCTCTCAGGTGGAATCCAGTGAATAATCTCATTAAACAACTGATGATCCAAAACCTTTTGCTGTTAACATTTGTGTGTAAATTACTCTCCCAAAACACAGCAGTAGCCTTCTCTTTGGATTTCTTTTACTTAATATTCCACAGTGAAAGGTGGGCTTCCTTGATGCCTTAGAAGGCGTGCACATCATTCGTTTAGGTTAAAAAGGTATGTGCTCAGCCAGAGTGACATCAAGTCTAAAAGGAGAGCAAGGGTTTAAATAAGCACATGACTGATTGTTATCCTAAGAAATAGGGAATTGTCTTTCTGGTTCAGGGTTACTTCCTAAACAACAGTTTTTGGCTTTAGAACCTTTCGTCTAACTTTCTCAACATAATATGAAGATTTTGAGCACAGTTTGCCCACATTTTTGAAAATATACAGGCAAACTGAAGGGGATATATCAAGTTCTATGTTGGTTATATGCTCCTTCTTAGGCAGCTTGTAAAATCTCATTTTTAGGATGCTTAAAAAATGGAGGCATGAGAGTTTACTAATTTGATTTTTCCTTTTCTTATTATATTTAAACTTCTGTTGTGTCATTTCATCCAGGGGTGTCCAACCTGTGGCTCACAGGCCGCATGCAGCCCAGCCAGGATGGCTATGAATGTGGCCCAACACAAAATTGTAAATTTACTTAAAACATTAGGTTTTTTTTGTGATTGTGTGTCGCAATCTATTTAATGTGTGGCCCAAGACAACTCTGCTTTCCTCCAGTGTGGTGCTGAGATACCAAAAGGTCGGACACCCCTGACTATACTGTGTAATAAATTTACATTATAATCTAATATAACTTAACTGATAGGGGAAGAGACTGAAAAAGTCAGAAGATAGCAGAAAAAAGGCATGCATGCAGTTATATGTATATTTAGTAACAATTTAGTATTGTAGTATTTTGATAACATTAATTTGTATACTTATGATCTCCTTTATGAGAATGTAAGATTCTTAGAAATATATTTTGTTCATTTTCATGCCCATTGTAATCTTTTGTACATAGCAGGAACAAATGTAACAAATGTTTAAGTAACAAATGTTTATTAAATTGGATTCATATTCATATTTTTGTTTTTAACATGATAAATAGAAATATGAAGCTAGAATTTTTTAGGAATGAAGTGCTTCTTCTGAAAATA
>VMDR010019044.1:0-18663 GCA_007922815.1 Macrotus californicus
GGGGGGGGGGGGGAAACTTCACAGAGAAGTAAACCTGAGACATTGATTCAAGAGCCAGACAGTTCAATGAACAGGATAATCGGGGTAGTTTTTGACAGGTGCGGCTGCCTGCCTATAGCTGGCATATAATCATTACCATTTTAATAAGGCTCTAATAGGGGGGCTGATCATTCAATGGGGTGTGAGGATCCTAATTCAGCTCCCAATCCCACATGAATGTGCTAGAATTTGCAAGCTTTGTTTTCATCTTTTGTACCTCTGAATGCCAATAATTACTGGCTATAGATTCAAAAATTCTTAGAACTGGAAGCTAAATTAGCTCTCCTAATACTGCACAAAAATGTCAATACTCATAAAAAGGAAGCAAGTGGTTTTTTTGTATTCTTTTTTTATTATTATTATTACACTTGTAAGCATTGTGAAGACCAGCAGTTTAAGTGGGCTAGTTACAGCATAATAATGACATTACTGTCTCTTGGCCTGAAAAGCCTCCCCCTTTCAGACACAAAAAGTTATCTACTGGTCCACATGAAATAAGTCTTCTAAAAATCATACGTTGCTTTTAGCTTTCTGCTTTTCTTGTTGTGAAAGATATCTCACTGGTCTGGTTTGGAAATAATATTTGTAAATGTTCTAGAATTCCCACTTGAAAGGTAGATATCTCTGTGGGGGTGGAGGGAGAACTCAGATCATAGATGGAATGTAATAATAATTATTATGATATTGGATGTTATTAATTAGAACAACATTCTAGATACTATGCTTGATGCTTTATGTGTATTACTATATTTAATTCATCAACACCTCTATAAAGAAGATATTTTTCTTGACACCCATTTACCAAAAAATGACACTTAGAATGATTAAATAATTTACCCAAAATCATGCATCAGTAACAGGTGGAGGAAGGATTCAAACTGTCTATACAACACAATTTCAGCTTGTGTTTCTTATAGGTGGCACTCCTCTAAAGCTTCTTAATTAAGTCTTGTGCATTTAATTCAGTGGTGACTGTGCCTCACTCCATGTCCCGCCTAATGTCATGAGGTGTCACAGCCATTCACTGCCCCAGCATCAGCAGAAATGTTCTTCCACGGAGCTAAAATACCTGGCTGAGCTCATACTCCGGCTGATGCAAGGAACAGTTTTTCAGGAACACCTGAATTCACCCTCCTTCAGGGTCATACCACACTCTCTTCGAACAGGTGGTGGTGGGAAATGAAATCCTCAGTTTTGATAGGTTATCTCCAAAATGCAGTTTGTTTACACTGACAACTTGCTACATTTCTGTTCATTGGGAGTCATGTTGGATGCTCTGCTGGCTTCTAACACAGTGTGAGGGCAGCTCTGCACCAAAAACCTCTTGAATGACATTGCACTATGCTTACCTTAAAACAAAGTCTCTTCTTTTTTAATCGGTGACATCCTGAAGTTCCATGTGCTTGTCTTTAAAGTCCGAGAATACCGATTACCATGGTCAGGTCCTGTTCTTTTTAGTCAATATACTTTATTCATAAAATTTTTAACTAAAGGTTTACAATTCATAAAGCTAATGTGTCCTGACCATTGCCACATTGTAGACCTGGCACCAGAATCCAATTTTTACGATGCTTCAGAATTATTTTCACTATGAATCCTGAAAATATACACATGCACACACACTCCTAAAATCTCCACAAGTTGTATCCTGGCCCATGTGAAACATCACTAGGAATATATATCATTAGGCCTATTTCTTATATGAAAGATTGGAGTCTCATTAACTGCTTTCTGATGGACCAATATGAATAGGAAGATGATAAACATTAGAAAGAGATGCTAACAGGTATTCTATATTTATTTTCTTAAGTCTCTGAATGTAATTCTGTGTCATTCAGTACAACTCTGTAATAGCTATTGCTGCAAAAGAAATTGCCTTAAAATTTAGCAGCTGAAGGCAACAACAAACAGTTTCTATTTCATTGTTCTTATGGGCCAGGAGCTCAGGAGCAGCTGAGGTAAGTGGTTTGGGCTCAGGGTCTCTCTCGGGTGGTTGCTAAGGTGTTAGCTGAGCTGTAGTCATCTGAAGGCTTGTCTGGGGCTGGAAAATCTGTTTTGAAGATCGCTCAATCAGATGGCTGTCTAGTGATCCTTCAGTGTCTCACCCAAAGGATCTCTCCATTGTGTTGCTTAAGTGTCTTTCCATGGTGACTGCTGCCCACAGAACAAGTGACTCAAGAGAGAACAAGGTAGAAGCCATAATGTCTTTTCTGACCTAGTCTCAGAAGTCACATTCCATCATTTCTTCAATGTCTTATTGGTGCATAGATGAGTCCTAATCAGTGTAGGAGGGGACTACACAGGGGTAAGAAGACCAGAAGAGAGAACCAGTAGGGTACTCTGAGACCCAGGTACCACCACCTCCATGGCAGAACTCTTGACTCTAGTAGTGTTTCGTATAGGAAAAGGAAAGAAGCCATTACCACTTAGCTAAAAGCCCACTGGTGAATTCTTTCCACATAAGTCTACACATAAGCAGAGGCCTCAGGGACAAAAATCACAAGCTACGTCATAAGTGTTTTCTATTAATATAAAGACTTCTATTTCTTATTAAGTCATTTACTCATCTGTTCATTTAACAGAAATTTACTAAGGACCTGTGACCTGCCAAGCACCATGCTAGGTGTTGAGTGACCACAATGAAAAATGTATCTAGAATGCACCCTCTAGATTCAACTGCCACCTTCACAAGACTATATTATGGATGTACAGGGTCCTCATGGAAAATTCTAAGTTTGAGGATTCTTATTTTATCATTGAGAGGAACCTGACTCATTTGGGAGTCACACCTCAGATGCCATGCTCCCTAAGGAAAATGTTAGGCGAATAAGATATATTTTCCATCCAGTACAGGGAAGGACATTTTGGCAAAAGTCAACTGCACAAGCACTTACCTGCAAAAGGTGCCATGTGGTATTTAATATTGTCACAATATAGTTAATACGTGATCCTTGGCATAATATCCAACTCATAACATTACTTAGAACACTTATGTGCAAATTTTACACTATTCATAAAACTGAAAATGTTAATCATATCTTGTCAGATAAAAATGTTGCAGTAACATAAGAACTGACTGAAATAGCCATACCTGACCTGATAAATAATCTTTCTTTCTTTAAACCTCATTTCACTTATTAGAAAAGAAATGGACATAAATTAATAGTACCTATCTCATAGGATTATATGAGAACTGAATGAAATAATTTCCATGTAGCTCTTAGTACAGTTGCCTGAACTATAAGTGCCCAGTAAATATTATTATATACCAGGATATTATGACAAACCACTCGCAGATAACTGGCTTGACTTTGGTGTTGGTCTTTATTAACACTGTTGCAGAGAATTTCAGTGATTGATTAAGACCTGGAAACAGCCTAAGTGCCCATCGGTAATGAGTGGATCAAAAAACTGTGGTACATTTACACAATGGAATACTATGCAGCAGAAAGAAAGAAGGAGCTCCTACCTTTCTCAGTAGCATGGATGGAAGTGGAGAACATGATGCTAAGTGATAAGCCAGTCAGTGAAAGACAAATACCATGTGATTTCACTTATAAGAGGAATCTGATGAACAAAATATATTAATGAGCAAAATACAAACAGAGACATGGAAACATGTAACAGAATGATGGTGGCCAGAGGGCAGGGAAGGAGGGTAATGGCGGAAGGAAGGGGAAGGGACTAGTCAAAGAACATGTATGAGTGACTCATAGGCAATGGACAATGGTGTGAGGATTGACTGTGGGAAGGGGGGTGGGCTGGGCAGGAGAGCAAAGAGGGAAAACGGGACAACTGTAACAGAATAACAATAAAAAAACTTTTAAAAATTCAAATTTTAAACTTTGAACTTTCCCTCTAAAGCAGCGGTTTCCAACCATTTTCATCTCATGGCACACACATAAACTAATTACTAAAATTCTGTGGCACACCAGAAAAGGTGTTATATATTTTTTACTGATCTGACAAAAGTAGGTATAATTTTGATTCATCCACACAAGATGGCTATTGTCATTTTTTTCCTTGACAATCTAAGGGAAAGGAGGTCAGTGCCCTGATTAAACAGTCAGGTATTGCATGTTTTAAAAATTCTTGTGACACACCGGTTGAAAATTGCTGCTCCAAAGCAAATCCTCTCACATGGTTAATGGGCTGTCATCTAAAGTAAATGTCTCTTCCACATACTTTTCACGGTGTTATGTGACTCAGGAACTGGTTATATGTCTTAGCATACCTGGAGTTTATAACAAACTATAGTAACATTCAGGACTAAAACAAGCATCATTTTAGTTTATGACATGTTTTTCCATCTCTAAAATGGAATGAACTTGTTTAGCAATCCTCTGTCATTTAATATATGACAATTAGCATCTTAGAAAGCAGAAATGTTCATTTTGATTAAATATGGACTAATCAGTGAAATTAACCTATGGCATCCTACTTTTGATAATATCCTTGAGTTTTTCATTTGTCAGATTTTTCACTTGTCTGGTGGTGTGACACAGGATACAACCTAATTTGCCAAGATCCAAACTCAGGCTGATTTTGTGAGTAGGACCAAATTTAGGCCTTTCCTGCTCCCAGTTCTGCTGAACACGAAGAAAATATGATTTCCTGGAGCAAATGAAAGACTTAGAATAAAGACTGAGAAGGCTTCTCAGGTATCAAATAGCTCTTACAAAACACCGTTTTAATGAAGCAGTGTAAGCGAATCAAAAATCTATATATATATTAGATTTCTCTTGAGTTATTTGGGGTTTCAAAACTAAGGGATTAAGATAGTAGCAGGGGCTGCCCTTCAGTTGCACAGTACCCTTTGAAACCCCCAAAACATGTTTGGGGGGAAAGATTTAGTCAATCCCTGAAAAATTCAGGATATTCTCCACCCATCAAGGAAGTAACCAGAATTCATGAGACTGTCTCTTATTGCCAGACCCCCAGTCCTATTTCCAGATCAAAGAAGTAGAGTTAAGTACCCAGATGCTGAGAGGCTTATCTGTACTAAAGTAATGATCCTCTCCTTAGGTTTTCCACGAATTAGAAATAAGCCTCTCCTTTTCTCATGTTAAATCAGAAAAGAAATATTAGACAATTTTTCTTTACCAAACTCCCACTCTGAAGATATTACCCTCAGAAAAAAAAATTTGTTAAATTAAGAAGTGTGATAGCTCATCTTTCAGTTAGCTTAATTGAGTAAAGTAACTCTTTAGTGCTGAAAACTCCAGTTCTCTAATTGTTTTGTTATTGGATGGTGTCAACAGTTGTCTCCAAAGGATGTTGGGGAATGTTTTAAAATGCTCCAATTATATTATTAAACTATATATTTAAAAACAGATTTCTAACATCACTATTTTAAAAAATGAAGAAATGGGGTATCCAAAAAATCTGACAACAAAAGGTAAGCTCTGAGGTGTTGGAGTTCTATGTGTTGAACAAATTCAGATAAATTTAAATCCAGCAAGGTTCGGAGGCCATTCTCTTCAGAGCTTGGCAGAATTGGCAAATCAGCTATTAAAAAATAGAACTGAAGTGTTTTATCTGTGTTGTCCTTTGTAATTAGGCTGCTGAATAACAGAAGTATTATCACACCAGGGTTAGTGCCAGAGGATTATCCAAAGTTTTACAAATGGGATGCTAAAGTGGCCTGAACAGGTGCACACACAAAGACTAAGGGAGGGGGAAAGTAAGAGAATGAAAGCTGAGGCCTACTACTTTCAGCCACATAGTAAAATTAATGGTTTCTGTAAATGAATGGCACAGTTAGATTACCATTGAACTTGTAAAATTAGAGGAAGGAGTCAGATTCTTCATTACACTCCTTTTTCTCTTTTTTAATTTGAACGAAGGAGGTCGACCTTAATTGTCGTTTTACCTAAAAAAAAAAAAATCTTTTCATTCGAATAATTTTGCAGCAGGCACAGTGACTCCTCAAAAGAATTGTGCTTTCTGAAATCTTTTTTTTTTTCATGGTCTACTTATGTGACCTGTGTGTGTGCTGCAGAGAAAAGTGAGTTAGATATGAATGAGCTCATGTCTCAGACATTGATGAATTGAATTTACAAAGAAGAAGAAGAACAGCTACTGCCTTAAAAACAACAGTTAAAATTGAAGGTCAGTTGGGCTTTATGTAAGCAAATTAATGGTATAGGAGGTCTGTCCGGAAAAAGTCCAGCCATTGTTAATATAGCAAGAATGATTTGTGCGACTTCAGTGTAGCCTGGCAGCCAAGGAGAGTGGACTGGAATGCACATGTGTAAACAGTGACGACTTCACTGTACTAGTCAGTGGGGGTGGTAGATGCTGTTGAATGAGCATGTGTCCTGTATGGCTGTCACGTTCAAAATGACTAAACAAGTAGAGCAACAAATCTGCATCAAATTTTGGGTTAAGCTTGAACATTCCTCCATGGAAACTATTCAAATGATTCAGGAGGCCACAGCTATGGGAAACTGGTGATTGGCATCTTCATCACGACAACATGCCTGCTCATACATCATGACTCACGCAGAGTTTTTTGATGAAACATCAAATCACCCAGGTGATTCAGACCCTCTAAAGCCAAGACTTGCTGCCCTGCAACTTCTGGCTTTTCCCAAAACTAAAATGACCTTTGAAAGGGAAGAGATTTCAGACCATCGATGAGATGCAGGAAAATATGATGGGGCAGCTGATGGTGATTGGGAGAACTGTGTGAGGTCCCAAGGTGCCTACTTTGAAGGGGACTGAAACATCATTGTCCTATGACAATGTACAATGTTTCTTGTATCTTCTTCAATAAATGTCCCTATTTTTCATATTACATGGTTGGATGCCTTCTGAAGAGAATCTCTCTCTCTCTCTCTCTCTCTCTCTCTGTGTGTATACACACACACACAGACAATATATATATATAGTCTTGTTTAGAATTAGGAGTGAATGTATAGGAACTCATAGATTTTAAACATCCTCAGTTGCACTTCATATTAATGTCCTAAAAATGTATCTATTTTCCCTATAACAGTAGTTCCATTCATTTAACACTGAGTTACTTTTTGTTATAATTTACTTGTGAGAAAAGCTCTATATTATTGAACTTTGGAAATTTAAATGTTCTGAGGCTGCTATACAAAGATGAGTCCTTTTAATTCCCACCAACTCTTCAACGCTTTTTCACCCAGTCCCCCTATTATTTGGCTGTCTGGTTACTCTGAAGCCTTGACTTTGCTCGAATGGTTTTAGATTCTAGGAACCTGACAGCACTACCAAGTTTCCAGGCTTTCCAAGGGCACCACAAGTATGTCTTTCTTGTTGGCCAATATAATGTATATAAAACTTAGCTCCTGACAAATGACAATGTCCTAATACTTATTTAGCTGCTGCTGCTGTTTTTGTTATTGCTATTATTATTATTATTGTGCCAACACATCCTCAAACATATCCCACCAATATAAATGCTGCTAGTACATGCAGGCTAGTGATTCCCGTACAACCACCAAATCCAGTTTATAAGCCTAACCTGTGTCCATGAAGCCATATCATGGACACCCCCTTCTAAGAATGAAATGTACAGTCTGAATTTTGTCATACCCTAATCCAGGGATCTTGCCAGCCATGTCAGTGCTCACTTTCTTTCATATAATCCTTTCCCCCCCTAATTTATGAATGTCCAATTTGGGCTTCTGCTTATACCTTTGGTAATATCATTCGTAAATTGTTCGTATCCTCTTAGTTCTCTTTGGCTTAGTTTTACATTGGTAAATTATTTGATCAACTTACCCCAGAGATCTGTGTTAGACAACTTTTCTTCAGTTGATTACAAATTGTTTTGATCCATTCTGCTGGCATTCTTTCTTGGAAGTCATCAAAAGTTTTGGCTTTGTTACTCATGTCCAAAACAACCACCTCTGAGACAGTAATCGCTGGGTGTCATAGAAGATGTTCAAACACTTGGGCATCTGATGGACATTTTATAAAAGTGAAAGAGGACAACGTGAATGAGAAGATGTGTTCACAGAAGTCTTCACCTCCTCTGGGAGCAACATGAGGAAGCACACTGGAGCTGACCTCAGTCTTCAAACCAGATATACATTCCTATAGCTGAGTCGTTTGAAGTTTTCCCTGTGTGGTTTAGCGTGCAGTATAAGATGTCAAATAAAACATAGGATAGGATGTCAGTGTCCTTCTGGACAAAGCAACTTCTGAATTTTCAGCAGGGACAAAATTACATTCATAAGAATGGAAAACACCCAGTGCTGAAAACGGGTCCCTTCTTGTCTTTAAGTCTTTTCAAATATTTCAAGATTAAATAGACCGTGCAAACAATACCTATAATCAAATTTTCTCCCCCAATACCTGTTACTCCCTAGATATAAATTAACCTCCTAAGGAAATGCACTCAAGGTTTTCACTTTAATAGATTACCATAGACCCACCCTATGAAGCACAGGACATGCAGTCATCATGGAGTTGACTAAATCTAAATTTTGATAGTAGGAATAAATACACTTTTGTATTGTATTTAACTATTAAATCAAAATCCTAGGAGAACTCCCAAGAGATAGAAGTAAAGGTAAATTCACGTGATGGTCACCTAGGCAACACCACTAGAGTTTGTAGAATAGCAATGATAGCGTGTCTCTTTGTGACTTCTAAAATTCTGAAATATAGGTTTGCAGTAATGACAGGAAGGTAAAGTGCAAAGAAAAAAACTGTAAAAACCACGTAAACTTTGATACTCTGAATATCATTAGTCAATTGACTTTAGGTAAGTTCTCAATTTCTCTAAGCCTCTGTTTCCTCAACCTTGAAAAAGAGCATAGATTATGCTCTTTTAATAATATTATGAGAATTAAAAAATCAACATATGTAAGTTCCACCATTTACTTGTTAAGTGACCTTGGGCAAGTAATTTCTACATGCTTTGGTTTCTCCACCTATAAACTTAATCCCTGTGTCCATGTCCAAAGATTTTTTAAAGGTGCATTTAGAACACAGTAGGTGTTTGCTGTTACTAATATTATCGGGCTTCCTTCAAAGTGTGGGTCTATCTTGACTTTATAATCCCCAATCTCAAATTATATGTACCTTTCTTCTTTGTTGCATGATCTGTGTAATAGTAATAGCCCATATTTCTCTACCTCTTGCCCTCATCTGATCACATAGAACATTAACTTCATATAAATTACCCAACAAATACCCTAAGGAGTTCCAACACAAGACTTTACTAGTATTTGAAAAGTTTGTCTGATACTGATGCATATTTCAAATGTATAGATTTCTTGAAGGCAACCCAACCTTTGGAAATCACATAAGTGTCTCAAGGCATTTTAAACTTAATCTCTTCCAAACCAGACTCAGTTACTTCCCTTCCCTTCACACCCCAGTAGCTCCTCCCAAGTGCTCCATGCTTCCTCACCCAAACTGGAAAATGAAGAGTATTTGTCAACATCTCACACTTTCTCATTACCCCTTCCACTCCTGATCATGCATGGAATCCTAATAATTATGCTTCTAAAATATCCTGTAGTATTTCTTCTCTCCCAAAGCAACGACTCTGATCGGACCTTCCATTGTTCATTAAATGAGGAGGTAACACTGAGACTTCATTCCTACTTGCCTGGCTGGATGGTCAAAATGAATTGGTTGAGGTTAATAGAAACAGCTGTATTAAAGAATTTGCCAAACAAGCTTGGTGGAATCATGGAGGACCTATGAAATTAGTAAGAGGCTTAAATTAGTACAGAATGTGAAACAGATCGGGTTTTGATGAAACTGAAACACAGCCTATGGTTATACTATACCGTTAGCATGCAGACACTATCTACTCTCCTCTATGGAAAGCCCTATGTCTGATTAAGCTCTGTATTAACCTAAGTATTTTTTGTAGTGCCTAAACAAAAAAAGTATTTGTAATATTAAGTGAAAGTTGTGACCCCTAGAGCCACTGTCATCAAGAATTGGTCAAGTTTCTTCCTGACAAAGAGTTCTGTGATTGTCAGCTCTTCAGATACTTTCCCTGGTGCTACAATTTTTAGCTTACAGAGCCTCCTTACTCAGTTTTATTCAGGTTATCTCTCCTTAAATGCATTGCTTACTTTTTGTTTGCCTATAGAGAAGCCCTTTTATCTCAGTTATACTGGCTTATGAGATTTTGGGAGGGCTTCAGACTGGAAGGTGATGTGTTGTAGGAGAAGGTGATGTATGGCTGGCTCTCACTGGGTTCAAATCCTGCTCAGGCAGAATTAACTGTGTGACCTTAGGCAAATATTGTATTCTTACCTCTGTACCCTCCACTTTTCTCGTATCTAAAAGTGGCCAGGATTAAGAACATTCATGTTGGAAATGCATTGGAAAATTAGTGCTTGACTGTGTTTGAGGTTTTTAAGAGGCCCATGCTTGAGACTCAATGTTAGTTCCTTTCCTTTCAGACAGATGGGTCAGCACTTTTTATTTCCCCTAAAAATAGTTTACTTATTTTTTATGAGGAAGCCTATGTCTTCTTTTTAGAGGTCTTTGTGAGCTTATATAAATGAAGTCCCTCCCACCACCTCCAATAACTATGTACAGATTTCAAGGGGTCATAATTCATATCTGGGGAGAACCTCCCTAAAAATTCCCTCAACTCTGCCACTCTTTGACTAAAACATGTTTGGCTTTTGCTTTCCTAGTGTCCTCTTTCATATTCTCACAGGGAACGAAAGTAGCTGGGACCTCACACTTAGTTTCAAGCTAATCAACCAAATTATCACATAGAATGTAGGGTCTGGAAAGGAGTCACATACACACACATTGCCATTTATAGATCACTGACCATTGAGGGGGGGGCAGTACTTTTCTAATGGTTTCTATTTGGCAGGACAGTCTCACTTACCCAGAGGGCACTGCTATTAAGGAATTGATGGGCTGGTGACCAAAACTGCTTATTTCAAGAAATGATATGCCTTGAACAGGCTTCTCACAAAAGAAGATTCTAAATGACTAGTAACACATGTAAAGATGCTAAAGATGATTAGTTATCAGAGAAGTGCAAAATAAAACCACTCTACATCTATCGGAATGCCTAAAATACAACGTGTAACAATCCCAAGGATCAGTGAGGATTTGGAGGTCCTGAACTCTGCTAAATGGCTAGTGGTAGTGTAAATTACTGAAGCCACTTTGAAAAGTTGTTTGGCAACGTCTGTACAACCAATTATGTGCATACCCTGTGATCAGTAAATTCACCCCTGGGTAGGTACCCAGTAAAAAATGTGTGCATATGTACACATACACAGAAACATACAAAGCATTCACAGCAGTGTTATTTTTAATAATCTAACACCAGAAACAGAACACAATTCCATCAACAATAAAGTGGAGAAATTCTGAATATTCATGAATGGAATATTAAAAAGAAATGAAAAACATAAACTGCTACATACAACAACGTAATAACATCATATACCACATATGGAGGGCAAGAGCCAATAGAATTTATATTATGTAATTCCATTTAATAAAGCTTAGAGACAGGCAAAACTAGAGCCATAGTTGTCATTTGTGCAGTGACAGGGAAGCAGCAGAGTGAGACTTCTAGGGTACTGGTAATATCCTATGGCTTGTTCTGGGTTTTGGCTACGTAAGTGTACATACTTTTTAGAATTGATTGACCTGTTCACTTCAGAATTGCTGTACGTACTTTATGCTTCAATGAAATGTTTTCAGAAAGGAGTATGATTTGGTCCTTTGTTAGGTGCAGGCACTAAAAAGCAACACTAGGTCTCCAGCACAAATGACGGGGGGCACGGTGGTGCTGCTCAGGGTGAAAGCGTACTGAGAGGCAATGTTGCCTAGTGGTCCGTGCGTGGGCTGCAGAGCTAGAACGTCTTGGTTTGAATGCCACCCCTGTTACTAATTCTAGAGGTCTGGGCAAGTTCTGTCACCTCTTGTCCCTCAGCTTCTGCAACTGTAAGAAGGGTGGCGATAACAGTACCTCTTCATTTCTAGGGCCAGTGCGATGATTACATTATTTAATATTTGTTTAGAGTTTAATGCTTTATAGAAAGTGAATGTTGTACAGGTGTTTGTTAAATAAAATAAGAACTGAGGGATCCAGTTTAATAAGGAACTGAGAGAGTTCAATTTTGGACAAGTTGAGTCTGAAACCTATACGTATACATCTATATTTATATATGTACATGTACATCTATATCTATTTATCTATGTAGGGTAGAGATCACGAGCATATAGGTTCTAAATGAAACCCTGACATTGGACGGGAGTCCTCCAGGGCAAGTGTGTGTTAGAAAGAGTCATAGAAATGGGTTCAAGGGCTGACATTCCCTGAAGCCCTTGTCACTGATTAGTTGGGTGTACTGGTCTCACACTCATAATTGTGAGGCTAGCCAACTCACATTAAATGCTGATGCTTTTTATGATTGGTTTTGGCTGTTCTCCTTTGGTGCTTGAATGTATATATCTCTTAAGAGGAGAATATTTATCTTTCGTGTGGCACAAGGTAAGTCCTAAAAGGGAGCAAAGAGGATTGAGGAAAGTAAACAAGGTGATGTAGTTCTGGACCTCTGGGGACAGTAGGCTGTGATGTCTGTCATTACCTCTCCTGAGCCTCAGACTGTGTTGGCCTGAACAGCAGGAAACAAGAATATTGGTCCTCATAGCCTTAAGGTTCATAGCCTGTCTTTCTAAATCTTAAACTCCAAGGTACCCGGGGGAGGGATACGGGTATCTTTGGGAAACGCATCTGCTCATGGTTACCTCTTCGGAAGCTTTACCAGCAAGAAATGTGGTCAAGGTGTAACTTTCACCTTTTCATTCATTAGCAATATCAATGGTTAATTGGTTTTCTGGCCCCTTTTAGCACAAACTTGCTGGTTTTTTTTTTTTCTTTCCTCAGATTTGTTTCCCTCATCTCATTACTGTGCATTATAGGACACTTAGTTTTATATTTTTTCATAAAAATTATCATTTTAAAACCTCGGAAGGAACCCCACTTTAAGTACTATAATATCACAAATGATCCATTCATTAATGTACAGAAAATATTTGCCAGTATTGGAAGCAGAGCCGGGGAAGGGAGAAGATAATGGTCACAAGAACAGATAAGTATGTAAGTCTTTCATTTCCTTGCTTTTCTAAGGCTACTTGTAGTATGTACACAGCAATCCCATTTCTGATATTTTTGGAAGCTGGAGGAATTCACGTGGATTGATTTTTTAGAGGCTTGAAACACACTCATATAAGATTCAAAAACAAGTTCTATAAAATTATGACCATTTGGTATGAAAATACCTTCCTAAAATACGTTCCATTTCCCCCTCTTTCATACCTAGGATGACTGGGCCTCCCGGGTTTTCCCAGTGGCTGAGCTTTGTTTATCCAGGTCTCTGCGGTGATTGATACCCCAGAGCTGGTGAGGTGTCCAGGCCTGCTTGCCCTGACACTACCTGGCCTCAGCTGGCCATGCTTTTCGCACCCCAGTGTCTATTCTGTATAGATTTATCTCTTATATACAGCCAGCAGAACACAATAAAAACATTTACTCTCATTTGAAACATAATTAAAATTATTCGGTCACCTGGATGTCTAGCCCACAACAGATAAGAAGCTATGGCAGTCCCAATGTCTGTTTTTGGCAGTGAGCTCATCTCTGTCTCTGCGCAAAATCCATGTGGGCGAAACATGAGGCTGTGATAAAAGCGGCCGTGAGGTGGTAGGGCCTGAGAATCATGCAGCGTTTTCTAGAAATACATCCTTTTCTCCATCCATTTTCACTATTTGATCCTCACAAAAAATCTTGTGAGCAATAAAAATCTGCTGTGGGTCAGGAACAGTCTTAAGCTTGTTATATGCATTAATTCATTTATTCACTCAACAAATTTTCACTGATTGGCTAATTCATGCCCAATACTGTTCTCAGCCCAGGGAATACTGCAGGGGAAAAAACCGAGCCCCTCCCCTTGTGTAGCTCTTATTTTCGTGCAGTTATGGATAACAACCAACCAACCAACCAACCAAATAAATAAATACATGCATATTTAGATGGAAGGAGCATGTGGGAGAAAAATAAAGCAGGGAAGGAGGTAAGGAGTGTAGGGAGTCTAAATTTTAAGCAGGATGGTTGGGAAGGATCCACTGAGAAGGTGTTGTCTGAGCAAAGAATTGAAGGTGATTAGGGAACCATCCAAGCCGATTATCTGAGGAAAGGCATTCTGGTCAGAGGAAACAGCAGGGGCAAAGGGCCTGAGGTGGAAGTGAGATCTGTGTGTCCCAGGACAAGTAGAGAGCCACCATGACTAAAACAGAGAAAACAAGGAAAGAGTATTGAAGTCCTAGATTACCAAGGGCCATTGAGAGGATGTGGCTTTTATTCTGGAAAAAAAAAGAAAAAGGAAAACATTGGAAGGTTATTTAGCAGAAGAGTGGTGAGACCTGACTATATTTAAATAGGATCACCATAATTGCTGTGATGAGAATAGGCATAGGGAGCAAGGCTGGAAGCAGAGAAGCTAGTTCAGAAGGCATTGCCTTAATCCAGGTGAGAGAGGTTGGAAGCTTGAACTCGGACGGTTGTGATAGAAATGAGAAGAGATAGGATTCAGATGCACTTTGAAGATCAGAGTCAAGAGGATTTGTTGCTAGATGAGATGTGAGGTTTGGGAGGAAAAAGAAAAGGAGTTAATGGCTACTCCAAGTTTTGTGACCTGCTCAATTAAAAGAATAACATTGCTGTTCATAGATGTGATGAAGATAATGGGGAATAACAACTTTTCGGGAGAGCATAAGACTTTTTTTTGACATGTGTACTTTGATATGGCTTTCATACCACCAAATGGAAATACCAAGGAGGCAGTGGCTGTATGCATATGGAATTTTTATTTATTCAGATGGGGGGCAGATGGGAAAAGATTGAATCAAGGATGGAAGAGGAGAAGTTAGCTTTGGAGAAAAAACATTTCTTTTTTCCTTAAGAGACAGGTGCTTAGTAAAAGAAGGATGGTGACAATAAAGGAAATAATGAGGCGGAGAAGAGGGGATGTGGGAGGAACTCTTTTGGGGTGACCTCAAGCTTCTAAATAAAATATTTGGCAAGTGTTGGGACCATATTACAATCTCTCAGGCAGGGTTTGCATAAATGTAGCAGAAGTGCCACCGCTCTTCTTTCTGGCACCGGTTGCAGACATCATTCATGAACCGCGGTGCTCTTTCCTGCTGATCCCGGATGCAGTCTCACGCTAGCAGTCCTCTGTTCAGCCCTCCTCAGCTCAGTCCCTGAGATCTTGAAATGAAAGCAACTGCCACATCCACTCAAGAGGGAGCTCAAGGCTTCCCCTCCACTCATTTCATCTTGAAAAAAAAAAAGTGGCTGTGATAAGAATCAAGTCTAAAATGCAGTGACGGGCACAAAGCTAGGCTTCCTTAATAAGGGGGCAGCACTTGCTGGGGTAGGATAGAAGATGTTTTAAACAGAACTGGATGTCAGCTCTTTCCCTTGTATCTTCACATTCTGCTCCATCCAAAGGGCAGAGAGATTGCCTCCCTTTGGAAAGTCCGTTGGAACCTAATTTTCGTGACTTTCTTGAAATTTGTTCTTGCTTAAAGTAGATCCACTTTAAGAGGCTTTGGGTCTGGGTCATTTACCCTTGGGCATATAGAAACCTAAATAGAAACCCAAGAAGAGGCAGGAAATTCTTCTGCAGAGCACAAGGAGGCCTTCCCAGAGGAAGGCCTTTACAGCATTTGTTCACCAGGTGGACAAGTAAGAGAGGAAAAGCTTAGACAGGAAGGACCGCATACAAGACTGTGTTCAAGGACAGGGCAAAAGGAAGGAGGCATCAAGGAACAGCGAACCACCAAGGTAAGTGAACTGCAAAGTATGTGGACGAGGGAGCATTGTGGCATGGAGGCTCATAAGCAAAACTAGGAAGGTAGGGTAGTCAGATTGTTTTAAAAAAAAGGAGCCAAGGCTGTGATCTGGCTTGCATCAGGATATTATAACTTCTACAAGGCTGAAGAATGGCAAAAACATGCTTTATTTTCTTATAGCAATACCGATATTCATTCATGCAAAGGCTTTCTATAAATACTAAGTGCTTAACTTATAGTACTCATTTCATCCCGCAAAAACCCTATCGTGTAAGTAGTTATCTCTATTTTACATGGGAGGGGATGGAGGCACTGAAAAGCTTAGTAATCCATTGCAACCCAGCAGGTAACTGAGTCAGGATTTATAGCTGGGTCATCTAGCTCAATATTCAATAAGTTTTTTGTGACAAGACCCCTGTGGGATTAATTATATTTAATAACCTCCCACCAAAACAAAAAGTCTACCGTGGTGCCTGGCACATATCAGGCACTCAGCAATCTTTGCTGACGTCAGCTGGAGATCACTGGGTCTGACTCACTTGCAGTCCTCTCCCCGCCCCCCAATATCCTCATGTAGCCCTGCAGCACGGGTTTACCCTGGGGATTGCTGACCACAAATTTTGACTGTGTGTTGAGTGAGTGCCAAGCACAGCATCAATCTCTTAAGGTCCATTAACATATTGAGTCGCCACAACCCTATGTTACCTGTCTATAGCTGAGGCTCAGAAAGGTTGAATAACTCAGCCAGGGCCACAAGAAGTCACAGGGTTGGGCTCTCCTTCAAGGTCTGACTATCTCCAGCACCCACTTCCCCCTACTGGCTCCCTTACAGCTTGCTTCCTGATGTGTCCCCCCCACAGTGGAGGATGGCTTTGCTAGGCTCTGGCTGGGCTGTTTTGTGCAGTGACCAAGGGCACACATTTTGTTAGACATTCGGCCTGAATAAGGGGCTCGGGCTTTAGTCTGTGGCTGTGGAACAGAGAAAAGCCAACTGACCCAGAAGAGGATTGAACTTGTGACCTAGATTTCAGAGCTCCAGGCTCTAACCGCTGGGCTGCAGCAGACACAGCACCTCCAGTGGGCTGCTTTACGAGAGACTTGCCTTGCATTTTAAAATCTTGTGCCACGTCTCCCCAAAGCCCCCTCCTCCTTGCTAAAGATTAAAAAACGGAGGTTCATGTGAGAGCAGAGTGAGAAGAAAATAAATTGTGATTTAAATTCATGCCTCTGGACGCGCAGCTTAGCCCGTTGAACTCCACTCGCGTCATCTCTGCCACCTCCATTCTGTGATTTATTTCAGGCGGTGGCCCTCTGTGTATGTGTAAAAATGCCCCTGAATGCTTTCCCCTGAGGGCAGTCAATGCATCTCTCTGAAGTTTAGCGCCAATGCTGATGTGTGCGAAGGGATGAAAAACGTACATTTTCAAGTCTCCCCAAAGCTTCGAGCCAAAAGGAAAAAAAAAAGAAAAAGAAAAAGGAAAAAAAGTTGTCCATTCCCCTTTTTCAGCCCTCGCACTTCAAATGCTAATGAAAAGTGTGTTGTCTTGGGCCGTGAATAGGTCTAAAATCTCTGGTTTGGAAGTATTTGCATACCCTTCTGAATAGGGAGGCAGCCAGCAGACGGGATTAGCGCTACACATCACCTCCCCCGAAAAGGAGCTGACAGGGCTGGAGAAAATTGAGTGTGGGCAAAAGGCTGACTGTAAGGTGAGGGGGGGGAAGGGTCTTCTCCAGATACTCAGGCTTTCCTTCTTCTCCCTTGAATAAAAACATAAAGGGAGAAAATACATAGCAAACGTAGAAGCCAAGTAAGGGAATTTGCAAAAACAGGGGGGGAAATCTTAACCTATCACTCAAAACCAACTTGCGTATTTTTAATTTTGCAATTCACCAAAGACACAGCATTTTTTAAATAGGTGGAACTGTTTTGCATTTTTGACGTTCATTTTACATGATATAATCGCCATTGTTTTTAGATTTCTATGTAGCTTTGAAGTGTTATTTGTATTGACTACTTCCTTCATTTAACAAGATTCTCTTTAGTTACAGTATCTTCATGCTTATAGCTCTTGATTCTGCTCAGTGTGCCCTTAGAATAAACATCTCTATGGTATTTTCAGGCCCAAATAATATAAATATCTTTACAGTTTTTCCATGTTTTCTCAATTTGTGAATTGCCCATTTAGAATGGTATCAGAAGTGTGAGCATTGTCCCATTTCCCTTCAAACATGCAATTTATTTGACTGTTAATTTTTAATGAATGTAAGTTTCTAAAATCTTAACATTTTATATAACTTGACATTTCTAAATTGGTACCCTTCACCATCAATTTCTTTCTTTTACATTTCTTTGATCACTAGCAAGGGTTACATTTATTTTTAAAATTTGTGTCCTATTTGTATTTGCTCTTGGATGCACGACCTGTTCTTTGCCCATATATTATTTGGGATGTGGACTTCATAAACTTGTATTAATTTTTGCAAATTATCATATGAGCATTTCAGATGCAGATATGTTGTTGCATCCTATTCCTGCTTTACTGCAGTTTTGTTATCATTGAATAAGCACATTTGAATCTTGATGTTTTCCAACCAGTCTGTTCTCCTGTTTGTGATCCCAACAAGTATTTAGCACAGGACACAGAGCTGCAGTCCAAACACAAGACCCTGGATCAACATATCCTGAAGCGGAAGTGGAGGAAGGAGAGAAGAAACAGTGATGAAGAGAGTCCAGTGGAGCACATCTCCAAGCTCGGTGTCCTCAATTCTATGGACGCACCTGTG
>VMDR010019045.1:0-18661 GCA_007922815.1 Macrotus californicus
CAAGTGAAACATTTGGTGATTAAAAAAATGGGGAGGATAAAAAAATATACTGAATGAGATTAATAACAGATTAAATACTGCAAAAGAAAAGATCAGTGAATTTGAAGTCATAGCAACAGAAACTATCTAATGTGAAGCACAGAAAATAAATCACTCATTTTTTTAAATCATTCAATTTTGGGGTTTCTAATACTTATACTCAGAAGCATCCTAACTGATAAAATTGTTTGCCTTTAGGTAAGTTAATTGCCCTCTGCTTCAGTTTCATTGCTTCTAAATTAGAGATGATGATGATGATGATGATGATGATGATGATGATGATGATAATATACACCTAATAGTTTTTAGGCAGATTAAATAAGATTATGCAAGTGAAGTATATAATACAATGTCTAGTAGGTACTCAATGCTATTATTATTAACTAATATATTGGCTCTCTCCCCTGAAAATGAGGAAAATTCATGGCTGAAAAAGATTTAGTTCAATCAACAAATACTTATTGGCTGCCTGTTGTACACCAAGCCCCGTGACAATATCTGTGAATGAGTCCATCTCCAGAAGCTCACAGACTAGAGGGGAATAGAGTTAAGAAAAGAATCAATTATGGCACAGTACTTGAGCAATTTATAATCTCTTTGACTTGTAAGTGTAAACTGTCAAAGTTTCACAGAGAAAAGGCCTTTAACCATGGCTTGGTAGAGTCAGTAAGAGTTACTGGGAGAGGTAACGTATAAGTGGGGGCCTTGAGAACGTGAATGAATTATCCAGATGCAGGTGTATTTGGAGTATCCAGATGTATAAAGATGAAGTAAAGTATTTGGAAGGTGTTCCAGGAAGAGGGAAAAAACATAAACAAAGTCTAGGAGACAAAGAAGAGCATAGGGTAGGTACACAGGGAACTCCAAACAGCTCTGTGTGGCTAGGCTGGTACAGGCTGTCAGGCCCTGAGGTAGACAGGCATGTTGAGGGTACTCACACAGAGTTTCTCTAGGTCATGGAAAGGAGGAACCTTCAGGCTCCTTGGTAGAGCTTGTAATTTAGAATCCAGCATAAAGTAGGTCTTAGTAATGAAAACTGTGCTGCTCCTGGTTCACGTCTCTAAATACGAATTTGACCTGTTATTTATTTAAGATGCAAAGCTCTTGCCTATACATCAAAGACCTCAGCTTTAAAAAAAAACATAAAATCTAGCTCAAGTTAAGATTGGAACTTTTAAAGTGGGACAAGTTATAAATTAACAAGTTTCCCACTGTATGCATGAACTGGAGGCTTATACTGAACTAGGTCACAGACCTGGATTAGACTAATTGGCCTTGATTTTTTTGGGACCCAAGCTGTGATATTCTGGGAAAGGCAGAGATGGAAACTGGGGAAACTGAACAAGTAGTAGTGTCCAGAATTACAAGAGTCAGGAAATTTAAGAGTTCAGAAGGGCTCTTAGAGACTCTCTGGTCAGAATTCTCAAATTTTTAAGAGCCTGGCAACCTTTCTTCAAATGTTCCAGTTTATTCTGGTAGATTGCAAAAATTACCCAGATTTCCAGGAAACACTATAAAGGACACATGGACATAACCAAGGGGGAGGGTGGGAGCAGGGGAGGGGAGTGGGATTGGCTGGGGTTGGCGGGGAGTGGTGGGGGGAAAATGCAGACAATTGTAAATGAACAACAATAAAGTAATTAAAAAAATTACCCAGATTTCCTCCAATCAATCCTGTATGCATTCCTTTTGTGTTGTGACTTCACAATTTCTATAAAGTTACAGAGTCTGTGTCTCCACTCTTTAAATCTCAGTTTGGCCCTATTACTTGTTTTGGCCAATGGAATGCTGGCAAATATGATGCAAACAGATGCTTGGAATTTACTTGCTCAAAACCACTTGTTCATTTCAGCTTGTCCTATTTTTCTGCTTTTGGAACCCTAAGATCACCATGTAAATGAGCCCATGCTAACCTTCTGGAGGAAAACAGACCTTGTAAAGAGAGGTCTGACCCCCTAGCCATCCAGTGATGGCTATTGTAAACTGGCCAATCAGCTGCCCTCAGCCTCATGAGTGAGCCCTGCCAAGGTAAGCATAAGTACCACCAAGCTGAGTCCAACCCAAGTAGCTGATCCTTAGAATCATGATCTAAACAAATTGTTATTGTTTTAAGTCACTATGCTTTGGCATATTTTGTTTTATAGCAAAAACTAACAGAAACATTCACTAAAAATTCTAAACAGCTGAAATAAGACTTGATCATTGAAACAGTAGAAAAAAAGGGAGATTTGGCTGCTCTCTTCCTAAAAGCCAGGACCATATCCCCCTCCCCGACAGTCCCTAAAGGGGCTCCGCAAAATCACCAGATCCCTGAATAAGAGTGTGATATATTTGTTGACGTCCAATGCTTATTTTATACACTAGGACACTGAGGCCCAGAGGTGACCCTGATTGGCCTACATCAGTTAGTATACTCTGAATATCTATGTGGCCATGGTTCATAGATGGGTGCATGAAAATGAACTAGACCCCATGAGACACTGAGAGGATATAAAGTGAGGAGAATTTTATCCATCCATGAGAGACAAGTCTTCCTGAAAATGAGGTCCTCACAGCATATGACAGAGAAAAAGTTAAGGACAAGTGAAACCCCAACAACATCATATGGACTCAGCTAAAGCCAAGCTAGATCTACCTTTAGACTTTCCAGTTTGTGATGAAAAATTTTCCCTGTTTCTTAAGCCAGTATGAGTAGTGTTTCCTGTCACTTATAACCGAGATTCCTAACTGATTCATTTATGCTAATATACTTTCTTCATTTAGATGGGCAATGCCCGAGCTAAGATTCTACCCACTTGATTCCAAATCTCCCTGTCTCCAAGAGGACAGGACACAATGCAACATTCTCATCTCTTGTGTGTCTTCCTGAAGAAAAGAGGAATCTAGAACCTTTTTCATATAAAGAAGGTGGAAGTGGAGATCAAGCAGGAAGAAACTTATATCGTGCACCTGGAATCAGAAATAGTGGAAATCCACAAGGTGGCCTGGCTATATAAGGAGAAATGTCAGCAGGTAGAAAGGACACTGGATCTGAGTCCAAAGAGTTAACCTCAGCCTTTGAATTATGGTTCATTAAAAAATACCTCTCACCTGGGATCAGAACTGGTCCCAGGGTGTGGGCAGAAGAAAGGGGAGCTTTGCTCCTGATGGAGCTGAGCTGATCTCAGGCATGAGGAGATAGTGGCTGCATGGGACAGAAAACCAGACTGACTCACACCACAAAGCAGACATGAATCACGGCGTGCAGGACAATGTCACCTGCCTGAGACGTCAAGACTCGGGGCAGAACCCTGTCTCTCAGATGTGAACCCACGAACCCACACCACAGTTGAACAAATGTATGCTCTATCTAATCATTGGAAAGTAAAAATAAGCCTTTCCTTCTTCTACTTGTTTGCAAATTGAAAGTCTAACAACTTTACCACTCAACTGCTTGATGATTAGTAGGCGGTAATTTAAACTATACACATTATGCTAAGTATCCTTATATTAATTCAGTCTGAGTGAGTTTTTATAAAATGCTTTGTTCTGCTCAATAAAGTTAATTATATGTTCTATGTTTCATAACTGAATGTCTTAAATTTAAAAAAAAACATAATGGCAGCTTCAATTGCACTTTCCTTATAAACTCGGGTGTGTTACAAAAAGCAGTCCATGTAAGGAAGCAAAGCTGTCCACTCCCCACCACTCTGCCCCTTACAGAGGTGGGGGGGGGTGGTCCTGTACATTTATAAGGGAGTACCCAAAAGATCCAGGAACCAAAACCCTGAGCAAATAGGTGCCTTGGAAACCTCTCTAATGTGGAAGGGGAAGGTGAGATCTGGTCTAGGAGCTATGAGCATAATCACCCAGGGTCCATTCTAATGGGCTTTGAAAACAAGAGGTTAAGTTGTGGCTTTTAACCAATATATAAGCAATTCCACAACACACAAGCTACAGAGTGTAGCTCAGGGATCCTGTGCAGATTCCCTCTCAGGTGAGCAGGGGTGTGTGCTGCACTCAGCCTTGGTCTTGGGTCCAAGAGCCCAGGAAGGCATGAAGGAGAGATATCTTCATATAAAGTTAAGATAGAAATATGAATGACCAGCATTTATTGAGTATTTCTCCTGAGCACTTTACATTGTATCAACTCATTTAATCCTCCTTGGAATTCTGTGAGGTGGGTATTATTACCCCCAATGCAGACATGAGTAAAACTGAGGTTTAGAGAGGTTAGGTAACTTGGGCACCAAGCCAGGTAACAACCATAATTCATGCAAGTCAAGAGGGATGATCAAGAGTCCACATCCTGAGGAGGTCATGGAATCAAGATGAGGTCATCGAGTCAAGGTCAGGCCATTATTCTGAAGGGACTAGACAGAAACAGCACAGCTAAAAAGCTACAAGAAGGAACAGGGAAGTGGGAGTGTCAGATGCAGAGGTGGGGGAAGCAGAACCTAAGTGGGTTTCTAGAATGGATCATTCCTCTTTGCATTGAGCACCAGTGGCTCTAAGCACATGCAGGAAGGAAGCCATTAGGGAGCCAGTAGATGCTGCTAAAGAACAAGAAAACATGAGACCCAGGAAATAAAAGGGGAAAACTAGTTGTTATTTATTTCATTTTTACAACAATAACCTAGTTAGTGTTTTTATTTAATCAACAGAATTTGCACATTTAGTGTATTAGCTTATTTAATGATTTTATCACACTCTACCCAGAATAGTGTTTGGACATGGTAGAAACTAAATATTAAGTAAATAACTTTATTGATGGTTATTACTAAAAGTAATATACATGTACAGTGCTGGAAGCAGTTTAGTTGAATGGAAAGATGACAGAATTGATAGAACAGTATTCAAGTCTAGATTCCAACTTTTTTGTCCCTGTGCTCTTAGAGAAGTCATCTTACCATTCAGAGCCTCATTTCTCACAAGAGTAAATGGGAATATGAACAGTAAATGCCTAAGTAAATTTCTAAGATCAAGAGAGATAATGCATTTGAAAGCATTTTAGAAACTATAACATACCACCTCCACATTAGGTTCCTTTAACCTAGCTACCTTTTCTGTTTACAAAGGCACTGCATTCAACAGTTAGCATTTCATTTGATGCATCCATTGGCAATGACATTCAGAGCAGACCTACAGACCATCAGCCAGGAGTGGCTTCACAGGAGCTTCTCACCCATTTTGGTACATATCCCCTTGGAGAGGGAGATATGCAAGAACTCATATTTTAGCTTCTCTTTCCTTCAATTGCTGTGCAACCTAATATGGTAAGTTAATAAAATTTCTGAATCTTAAGTTTCGTCCCTGAAAAATAAGGATGAGAATCATATCTTCCCTACTCACCTTATGGGGTTGCGCTGAAGAAATTAGGACTAGAAAACCCAAGTGTTGAAAGATATTTTGAACCCCTTCTGATTCAGCCAGTACCTGCTGTACATGACCAACAAGTAATGAACAAGCCACAACATATCTAAGGTCAGCTGTGGACATTAGAAAAAGCAGGAACAATAAATAACCCAGTGGATTCAAACAATCAATAAATGTTTAGCACACCTGTGAGTTCCCAAAATGCAGTTGGGAAAAAGAAGATGCATTTCATAGAGGGGAGAGGTACCATAAGTAGTCCAATATTTTAGCCCTCACCACCACCAGAAAAAAAAAATCTTTATTTAGATTCAACACACATCTCCTGTCAATCTGTCAAGTGCTGGTGTCAGATTCCCCTTGGCATGTTTCCATTCATGTCGTCAGTAATCCTCCCAATAGCCCAGAAAGATCAATGTTCTAGACCTATTTACAGAGGAGGAATCAGCTTCATAAAATGTCAGTAGTACATGTCAGGTTCACAATCCCCAAGGTGATGGAGCAAGCACCAGGCAGTGCCAAGATTCCTAG
This sequence comes from Macrotus californicus, assembly GCA_007922815.1. Lineage (NCBI taxonomy): Eukaryota > Metazoa > Chordata > Mammalia > Chiroptera > Phyllostomidae > Macrotus > Macrotus californicus. Next base: position 5,923 of record VMDR010019045.1, read on the forward strand.
CCTGGGAATGGAGAGAGCCGCACAGGGTGGCTGGCCCTTTCTCTCTGAGGATTATTCTATCCATCCATCATGTCAGGAAGTGAGGGGACTTTTGCTCATGGCTGTGGTGGGCCATGATGCTGAGAATGTGGCAGCCTTCTTTCTATTCTGCTCATGCAAAGAATCCTATGAATGATTTACGGCCAAAGCCTTTTCTTCACTCTATCCCTCTTTGAACTTATTCTTAGATATTTCTCAGTTCAGTTATGGGTTTCATTGAGTCTTATGGGTCAATCACACCTTGAAAACCCAGGGAAAAAACGATGCAGACTGAATGTTCCACTCAATTCTCTTCTCCAAGGAGAAACTTCTTTCCCTTCAACTTCCAAAGGGAAAAGAAGGAGTAGTTTTAAGCACTATTCACAACTAATGGAAGATGCACTCTGTTATTCTTGACTACAATGACTTGAGGCAGACCCCAGGGAAGTCAATATTAGATCAATTTGAGGATAGAGGCTCAGGAAGGTGTAAAAAGCTTCTACTGTGGGTGCATTGTAGAGCCCTGTGAGGGCTGCACTTGACTGGGAAACATTTAAATCTATTTTCTTTTGACCTCTAAGGACTCTTAAGTGAAAGGGTAAAAGAGCCCTTTGCAATAGGTCTGGTATTTTGAATTTCATTTCCCAGGGCACAGGGTTTTTCTGGAGGAGAGGGCAAACACTTACAGTTAATGGAAGTCATGCTGGGCAGTTGGTGTCAGCAGAATTCCAGACAGCTCAGAGGCAGGGCCAGAAAATTTGAGGAGACACCATGTAGCAGTTTAAGGTTGCACCCCATGGTAAGCCAGGGGAGGAAAATGAGAGTTATGGATGACCTCATCCAAAGACAATGCTCAGAGAGTGGAAAGAGCTTTGATGGCAGATGAGGGACCCTGGCTTCTAATTGCAGCTAGCATTTAATAAGCACTTATTATGTGCCTGGCACTAAGGGAAAGACCATGTGCTTTACCTCACTCAGGCTCTCCAATAACCCCCTGTGGTAGATAATACTATCCCCATTTTAAAGATAGAGAAACTGAGGTCTCTTGCTAATTTACACAGCCAGAGAATGGCAGTACTAGGAACTCAAATATGGACCCAAACTTAACACCAATGCTCTTAATCATTATGTTATCCTGCTTTCCTGCTTTTTCACTAACTCACTGTACACGTGTAGCAAGAGTTAGCTTCTCTGGGCTTATTTTTCCTAGGTTTTACTTAACCTATCGTTCTGTGATGATTACTTTTATGTGTCAACTTGACTGGGACCATGGAACATAAAAATGAAACATTATTGCTGGGTGTGTCTATAAGGATATGTCCCGATAAGATCAGCACTTGAATTGCTGGACTCAGTAAAATGACCTCCCCAATGTGGATGAGCATCACTGAATCCTTTGGCTAGAAGGGCCTGAGTAGAACAAAAAGAGGAGGAAGGGAAAATTTGTTCCCTACCTGCCTGCCTATGTGAGCTGGGACATCGGTCTTTGCACTAGGATTTTTACCAGCTCCCCTGGTTCTCAAGCCTGTAGACTCAGACTATAATTGCACAACCAGCTTCCCTGGGTCTCCAACTTGCAGAGGGCAGGTAGTGTGATTTCTCAGCCTCTATAATCACATGATCTGAGTTTTCATAATAAATCTCTCTATGTATCTATATTCTATACCTATCCATTCTATACAGATGTAGATATATAGATGAGACAGAGATATACATAGAGAAAGAGACAGAGACAGAGATAGAGATGGAGATACATATGTTCTGTTTCTCTGGACTTGCCTCAGTCATCTGCCTGTAGGCTGAATGCTGGAATCCTACCCAGAGCTCACTGGGCTGGGGCTTCTCTCCTGCTAGAAGATGGGAATGCTGGGATATGAATGAGGACAGACACTGGAGACCTATTGTTCAACTAGTCTAAGGACTACCTCTGGTCAGCTGTTTCTCCCTCATTTGGTTGTCTAAAACTAAGGTTTCCAAAGGCAAAGCCTAGTCCTGCCCGAACATCCTTGAATCCTGGTGAGAAGACAACGTCAGAAACCAACGGAAAAGGGTGAGATGGTTGTGAGTCTACTTTCCTAGCTTCCTCGAGGGACTGAGAAGTGGAAACTAGGACCCAAAATATCTTGAAGACAGTTGCTTTTGTGGACAGAAACAAGAAGAAACAACAATAATGCATAATGGTTAAGCAGTCAGCACTGTGGATTCAGCTGAATCTGGGCTGAGGTTGAGTTCAAATCCTTGTTCCATCCCTTACTAAATAATGACTATTGGAAAACTATCACACCTAGCTAAACCTCAATTCTTCATCTTTAAAATGGGTGTCTGTAAATAAGATTTAACCTCTTAGAGATTTGTGAAGATTAGGAGATAAGGCATAAAAGCAGGCTTAGCCTGGTGTACAACAAATGCTACTCATTATTGTTACCTCCATGAGAGAGGTGCAGTGGTTTTGGAGTAGGAAACTGTTTGAATGTGTGAGACTGTTGGCAACAAAGTTGTGGCAAACTTGGTAGAGCTCAGCTGGAGCACTTAGGATGGCCTGGCATTGGTAGAACCATCCTGCAAGGAGGAAAGGTTGGGTGACTCAGCCGTGATTGTCTTACTTTCTACTGGCACTTCCTGGCACTTGATCAGGGCAGTCCAGAATAACACAAGACCCAGAGAAGAAAGGAACAACACTGGGAGGCGGGGAGGGAAGTGGGGTAGGAGTGCAACTTGCTAGGGGATAAACTGAACCCCAACTAGGAGTGTAGAGTGAGGGAACTTGGGAACACAGTTCATTCTGCGGTAGGCTGAGAAAAGGCAGCATGAAGTGGACTTGAAGTATCATCTGTCAATGCAAACACCAGAACAGAAATTATTCTTCTAATGGGTTGGAGAATGTAGGAGGTTTTTCCCCACTATATCCATTCTCACTGTTCTATAGCCGCTTTAAGGTTTAGGTAAGATTAACTCTACCCCAGCTCCAGAAGTGGGACCTGATTAACATGAGCCAGGGGATCAGCAAACTTTTCTGTAAAGTGCCAGAGAGTAACTAGTTGAGGCTTTGTGAGACAGATGGTTGCAACTACTCAACTCTGCTGCTGTGTAACATGAATGCAGCCATAGGCACTAGGTAAACAAAAAGACGTGGGTTCCAATAAAACTTAATTTACAAACACGGGGAGCAAGATGAATTTAGCCTGTGACCTTAGTCTGCTAATCTAAGCCAATCAAGGTAACCCCATTCACACTTCTCCAAAACAATGCCTAAAACAAATGGTGCATGACATTCTGGTGACCACTGTGACTGGCTCCAGGATGGTCTAGTCGGAGTTAACATCAGGAATTCTGCCTGATGGTTGGCATGGGGGCAGGGTGATGGGGAGAGGAGCAATGCATTATTTCTCCCTGTATGTACAAAAACGATCATAAGGAGCGGCAAGCTGAGAAAGAAGCCAGTAAAATGGAGAAGAAAAAAAGCTAAGAGTGTATTAGAGAAACCAAACATGAGGCCTGGTTGAACAATCCCTGGTACCTGCCTCATATCCTGGCTTCATAATTACGGAAAAAGAAAAACCACATTTCTGTCTTATAAGCCATTTTGAGGTAGATTTCCTAGTACTATCAATCTAAAGCATCCTAAAGCACAGAAACTGGAGGTCATGCTAACTAATGGAAGGGAAAGAATGCAGTGCTTTTCCACAATTAAAACAACACGTGTGATGGTTAATTCTATGTGTCAATTTAAATAGGCCATGGAGTGCCCAGATAGTTGCTTAAACATTATCTCCAGGTGTGTTTGTGAGGGTGTTTTTGGGTGAGATTAACATTTGAATTCATAGACAGAGTAAAGCAGACTGACCACCCCAGTGGGTGGGCATTATCCAATATGTTGAAGGCCTGAATAGAATAAAAGGCTGAGAAAGAAGGAATTCACTCTTTCTGGCTTAAAGTTGGGAACTTGGTCTTCTCCTGCCTTCAGACTTGGACTCAGACTGGAATGTAAACCATTGGCTCTCCTGGGTCTCAGGTGTTCAGACTTGGACAGAAATGTACATCATCACCTCTCCTTCTGCTCAGGACTTGGGACTCAGACTAGGTCCATGCCATTGGCTCTCCTGGGTCTAGACTTCTTGGTCTCCATAATCATATGAGCCAATTCTGTATAATAAATCACATATGTATGTTTAGTGGGCCAACGGAAGACAGTGGTCTGCATATATATGGCTTTGTTTCTCTGAAGAACCCTAATACAAAATGGACATGGTTTTCATGCAGCTCAGGGTAGTGAATTAAAGTGGACAATGGTCCAACTACTCCCTGCATGCCCCACAATTCCTGAGGATTCTCTCTTGTCACCTCAAGTTCTAAAAGCACATTTTGAAAACCACAAGCTGAAATTCTCTCTATTGGACCTTTTGTTATTGTAGAAAACATCTCTGAGAGAAGGAAAATGTGCTAGACCACAGAAGTTCTGAAAGGCATTTCTCCTGTTTGCTCTGACTTGCTCAGGGTGCCCCTCTGTGGGCCTCTATTTCCTCATCTGTAAAATAAGCTGCTTGGATGAAATGAGCATCAGAAACACTCTCTGCTCACCCAATATGAGAGGAAGAGCAGGCTGATTCTCTCTCATACAAAATGAGGCTGTGGGTAGCTACAACTATTTGTATTCCTTACACAAAAGTGATACAAATTCCCTGGAAATATTTAGAAAAAAATATAAGGAAAAAAGTAGAAAATACAAATCACTCATAATATCTCTCTTGGAAATAATCACTGTGAACACTTTGGTATGAATATATTGAAGCTTCCTTCCTTCCTTCTCTCTTTCACACACACACATGAATAAAATATCATAATGTGAATGCTATTTATAACCTGTTGAAATTAACTTAATATTATAATAATCTTTCCATACCAATAAATATTCTTCCATACTATAATGTTTTAATAGCTGTGAAGAATTTAAGTTGCAAAGATATACCAAAATTTATTCAACTAATCTCTTTCTGTTGGAAATTTAGGTTTATCCAATTTTCTGCTATTTTAATAGTATGATGAACATTATTGTAGCTAAATCTCTACACATTTGCATTATTATATCCTTAGGATTTATTTTTAGAAATGGAATTACTAATTCAAAGAGTATAAACATTTTTAAATTGTTTGAAGCATTTTACCAAATTATCCAGAAAGTTTATGCAAATTTAAACACCCTTCCCTGTATATGGGAAAGCCTGTTCACTCACTCTCTCACCACTATGGGTCTGTTATGTTCTAAATCTTAGTAAGTCAGAGGAAGCGAGAAAAATGGGACTCTGGATTCCTTATGAAAAGATATCTTGGACTTTAAGGGGGTTGGAGGTAGAGGGGGGGGGGTGTGCGTGTGTGTGCGTGTGTGTGCGTGCGTGTGAGGAGAGTTGCCCCTCCCAGGTTTGATTTGTAATTGGACCTGGAGCGATGTCAGGGTCTAACTCTAGAGGCTTGCCTACAACAAAGAATGGCGGCACCTGAGGATAGTGTGATCCTCTTTCAAAATCTAAAAATAGGGCAGAAATAGGCTCATGGTACAAGGAGGAAAGAATGCTTGATGGGCCAGCAGAGAACAGTGGCTAATGGATATTAAGGGCAAGTCCAAGTTTCCTGGACCCTCCCACACATTGGCCTCTGCCTCTTAGGGCCTCAGTCTTTACTGACCAGCATCTTAACTGTGACACATACTCAATTGGTAGAGCCATCTTTAATTTGCCTACCTGCCCTGTGACTCTTCAAGAAAATTTTTTAAGTACATTCATACAATTCTCCCAGATAAATTTAGAAGCACTGAATTATGTGCTTTTTTTTTAAAAAAAAAGAAAGATCTGAGAAAAAACAATTAGGATTTGGCATGTCGTATTCTTTCATGCCCTTTCAGAAGTGGCCATTGCACTCCAATACCATGAATTCCATTTGTACTGCTGGCTGACAGTGGCAAGATGCTGTTCAAAGCCTTGCCCACAGTGGCCACATCACCACAGATGACTACAGGTGATAGACAACACTGCCACTGGACCCTGTTGCTGCTACTAGACACTGGGTACCAATACTGCCACTACTGGGTATAGTTGCCATATAATCCCACCATTGCTTTCTCTACTCCCTCGCATCCTTGTGTCACTTTGTTGAGATTCAAAGTATTAGATGAGATCATATTGTTAGCCAAGGTTAAGGCACACATCCATATCCTAGTGACCAAAAGCAGTGGGTTGGGGTGTCTGTTCAGGGCCACAGAATTGCTCAAATCTACAGTACATATTCGCATTTTATGTAGATGGTGCCTTAGTCTGTTTGGGCAGCTATAACAAAAATACCATAGATTAGGTGGCTTACAGACAACAGGACGTTTTTTTCCTCACAGTTCGGTAGGCTAGGAAGTCCATGATCGAGGCACCGGCAGGTTTGGTGTCTGGTGAGAGCACACTTGCTCATCCACAGATGGCCATGTTCTTGCTGATTCTTATATGGTGGAAGGGGCAAGAGAGCCCTCTGCAGTGTCTTTTACAGGGGCACTAACCCCATTCACGGGGCTCTACTCTCAGACCTACTCACCTCCCAAAGCCCCCTCCTCCAAATACTTTAAGTGAGAATTAGATTTCAGCATATGAATGACGGGCAGCAAAACTATTCAGCTCTTAGCAAATGGCATGCCCTGGAGTTTTAAAGAACTCAGCTAAATAGACCACAGTGTAACTGGTGCTCTACAGAAATATGCAGCGCACAGCTACTCACAGACACTAGCATGAGAACGAGAACCCCTTGGACTTGCACGGTGCAGACTCTGACATTCTCATGCAGTTTCTGTTGTGGGAGCGGCCTTGTCAAGGCTTTGACTATGGAATGCCCTCCCCACCCCCACCCCCACACACACAGGAAGGTGCAGGGCAATCATGAAAAACAAAAAAAGATAAATGAATCTTACATGAATAAATAGATGGTAACTGAAGCTACATGTGTGGATAAGATTGCTTATTCCAGAAGTGAAGCAAGAGAACGGTGAAAAAAGCCTCGGGGAACTGCAACCCTGCATGGGCAGGGAGAGAAGGAGAGAACAAATATGCAGGGATGGGCAGTGATGCATGCATCTCCCAGGTGTGATTCTGAGCAAAAATTTCCCAAGTGGGCTTTAACATTATATACCAATTAATTACTCTGATAAAGATCAATGAGTGTTTAATTAAACTAATTTATTTTTCAGGAAAATAACTGTAAAAACCATGAGCAACAGTATCTTTTCTTTCAGACTTCATGTCCTGAGTTGGGATTCAGAAGTTATGGTTACTTCAGAGGCAAGGTTCAAACATCTGCTTGGAGTCAGGAGTTGGGATCAGCATCCAGGATTTGTGGCCCAAACATCTTTGTGGGGCCAAAATTATTTCGATCATATTACAGCCTATCCTGCCCCCCCAATTTCTAATGTATTGAAAAATGCAACATATTTATAAAGTTAAATGAAATCTTTCCTAAAATAACCAAAGTAACTGTTCTTTAATCATTGAGAACATAATGTGGTCATGATATAAAACTAAAAAGTTAATCTAGAAAAGTTGTAGAACTTAACAAATTGGGTAGGACAGGCACTCACATTTCTCTACAGAAAAGCAAGGATAATACCAAATTTTAATCAACCATGTCTGACTTTTCTGGTTACTAGAGAGAGTGGGGAAAATCTTCCTGCAAAGTTCATGCTGAAGAACACAGAAATGGAGTAGATATTTATGCATGTGAAGGGAGATCATTCTTGCTAGAGGGTAGACTAAAAAAAGACAATGAAACAGAAGGTGAGGGAAGGTGGCAGAGGAAAAGAGCTCCTTGACCAGGCATGATGGGATCCAGGGAAATAAGCAAGCATACAGAATGAGGGAAATGAAGCAAGTGCTTTCGACAGCTAACTGGCTCTGGTACGTAAGCTACAGGGATAGGCTATTCTTTAGAACATCTCTGTATTGGAAAATCCATGGATATTCAAGGCCAACATAGTTCCTTTGTCTAAGAGTAAACACCTTTGTTTCACCTCCAAAACTCTCTAGACAGATTGTCTCTATTTCTCTCTTCTCTAACCACACTAGGGCCACCTATGTTATCTTCCTTCCAGACCACTTCTCACACCAGGACCTGTCTTGATTTACTTTTCCAAACCTCCATGTAGCAACTTCCTCACCTTGGAAATTCTGCCCTCGTCCAACTTTCTTCCAGAAGTGGCCATCACCCTGCCTCCTGTGTCACTTGGCACAGATTTTCTGGAATTATTTGTCCTCAACCAGATAGGTTTTGTTATGAAGAGGGAAAGGATCCTGAGAACAGGAATAAGTAGGTAAGGGCTGAATACAGAAGCAGATGGGATCATGTGAGGAGGACTATGCCAACTATGAGGCCAGTCCTCAGCTGGGTTATGCAAGAGCCCTAAGAAGATGCCCAAGGAGGCACAGTGAATTCAGATCGATTAAAATTAGTGTTAACCATCAAGTAGAAGCTGAGTTGATGTTCTGATTGTTCTAGTTAGAAGAGGAAGTCAATTTTTTCCCAAAGAAGATATATTTAGCTACAATGAGAAAAGGCTGGGGAAACCATAGACCTGGTAATAGACATTATTCGCTAGAGCAGGAATCCATTCCTTGCAGAATAACAACTATGACAACTGTGACAACAGCTACTACCATTGCCACCACCATCACTCTCAGTACTAACATCGACCATCAGTTGGATCTCTTCACTGCTTTAGTCTCTGCAGCCAATTCTTTAACCCTTTCGGTATGAGTGCTGGATATATCCAGCGCCCATACAATGGCTCACAATGGCTCACCTCGTACAGCGGGAGTATCACGGTGGAAAGAGCACTCGTACCGAAAGGGTTAATTCCTCACAACATCCCTGAAGTAGTGTGTTACCATTTTTGCCTTTTTGCAGAAAAGGGTTATAGAATTGGATTGGCACAGCTAGAAAGTGGCAGAGGCAGGATTCAAACCAGGACCACCAGATTCCAAAGCCTGCACATTGTCCTATAAGTCACGCTGCCTCTGCAGAAACTATCAGGCTGAGATAGAAGCTGAGGCTAGGCTGTGCTCTGAGGAGGGGTTGGGAATAGTATTTCGTTGAAGAGCAAGTGATGGTCTGGATCAGGCAAACTGGATCTCAGACTGTTGGCAGCACAACGAATTCCTTCTCTGCACACTGGAGGGGTTTAGTCTTTATGCATATTGCCTGTCCAGTGGGGAGTTGAGTCAAGAAATGAGTGAGCATGGTTGAGTCTGTAGTTAACAGTGGCTGAGGAAGACAAAGGATGGCATATTCTACTCATCCTCCAGGCTGGAGAATGAGCCCATTGCTGGGGACCATGACCTGGATATCTTCTATACCGGTCCTAAGGCTGGCCCACAATAGGTCTTCAGTATGTGCTCGCTGATAGATTGACTGGTCTATTGATTGATAGGCCAACTGACTGAATAAAAAGGCCTTAGGGAAAGCAACAATGGGTTTAGTTCTTTCATCACCCATCATCCGTCAATGCTTCCTCAGACCTGCCTGGCAGAGATGTGACTTATTGTTTCCCCCTCTTCCCAGACAACATGACATGGCCTTTCTAGTTCCACAGAATACATTTACTTTCCCCCTGGGTACTTTCAACTTGCAATAAGTGAAACAATGCTTACTTTGCTTTCTCTGTCCTCAATAAGTGGGAACCCTGACTATCTTCAGTGTCCCAGACAAATCACGTGAGATCTGAGCAAGCCAGCTGGCCCAGCTCAGCAGGGGCAATGGTTGTACACACATCCCATCCTCCATTTCTCATCCCTCCACCCCCATCCCATAATGCAATCCTCTAGCTAACCTGTTCAAGACATGAAGGATGGTGCATTAAGCAAAGTGCCCAGAGGATAACATGCAAAATCTCCTATACTGGCCAGTGGGACTGGTCAGGCACCAGTGTACAGGAGGCCAGAGGTCTAACGAGGCAGACCTCCATCACAAGGGTTTGTCACTGGTGATTACTGGGCATCAACTGCCAGAACTCCTATCAGAGGAGGTCAAGTCCTTGTTGATTAGATACCACACAAACACTGACCACTGGGTATCTCACTCGCTAGATGTTGCAAGACCTCTCCTAGGCATCCTGAGGTTCCCCAAAGAGAAACGTGACTTCTCATCCCAAACTCTTGGAATATTTTGTGTTCTTATCCTCCTTCAGAATATTCACTTATGAATATCTTCTTACTAATAGTAACAGTAATTTATTCTTTGAATCAAGAAAGGTTTCTAAGTGATAGAGGGAACCACTCATAAACATACAGGGATAAGAGGCACTGGGACTGTCCTAGGCAAACCAGGATGCGTGGTAACCCTACTACAGGCTTCTCAAATTACAAAGAGAGCTCCCTATGAACAGGGTTGACGGTCCTTCCTCCTCTGCTACCTCCCCTCCCCTTAACCTCCAGTCCTTATTCAGGGTGGGGTTCCAGAGCTCTCTGGACACCATTTCCAATGGTCTTGCTCTGCAGGTTTGATGTACAGAAGTATCATCAAGCTGAGGACTAGTTACTCCTCGCTGAAGTATGAGCACGAACATTTCGAAGAATATCAAACATGGTTGTTTCTCCTTTTCCTAAGCTCTTGGGCAACTTGAGTTTCTTTTTCCTACTTTATAAGTAGTCTAACTGTGGTCAGGGAAGTCTCACAGCCCATGAGTCCCATAGTAGGTATAAGAACTGGGACACAGTTAGTAGCTGGACGCCAAAGCACCAAGCTGGACCTTTCTGGAGTATTGATCTTGAGCAGCAAATGCCAAAGTCGGACAAGGTCCAGAGCCTGCCAGGTAAATGCCCCAGACTCCTGCCCCCACCAGAGCTGAGTGTGGGCATTCCCTGAGGTGGCGGGGGTATTGTATGATTCCCGGTTCTCCTCTCCTCTCACAGCTTCACAAGATCAGTCTTTTCTGTGTGCTGTCACACACCAGCCCCTTTCTGTTTCACACCCAGAGCCAAATTCTTTGCACCCAGTTCCTGAGGCCCTTGCACAGCAGTGGGAGGTTAAGGGATCATATGTTGCTCTCACTTGGCTTCCTGGCCTCAGCAGACCTTGGTCCAAATCCTCATGGGTGTCCTCAGTGCTGGATCTGGAGAGGATGACCCCCTACATCCATCTTCTGAGACGCCACTCTACTCTTCTTTCATCCCATCTTCAAAACAAAAACAGCTGTCGATGGACAGAAGATATCCATTATCGCTTCATCCCCTGAATCCCATGGGGATCTTGGTACCATTGGGTTTCCTGAGCTGCTAGGGAACAGGAGCAGACAACTGAGTCTTAGTGACTCACCTGGCTGGGCTGTAGACGCCACACCCACATCATCTCACTGACTCTTCCCACCAGTCTCGTGTTACTGCCTCCTTTGTTTACAGGTGAGGGAACTAAGGCTAAGCGAGTTTGAGCAGTTTGCCCAGAGTTGCAGGGCTTTCCGCTACCCTGCAGGTAAAGAGCAGGACTTGCTGAAATGAGAATGAACCTTCTGGCTGGGACACAAACATACAAAGTACAAGAACACTAGACTGGTTACCCAAGAAATCCAGGGAAGAGGCCTGAACAGGAGTCACAGTTTGGGAATCCTTGTCAGAAGGACTCAGGACAGTATTAGTTCACCTTGGGGGTGTTATTCTGCAGCCTTTAGTCTTTATTATGGAAACAACTCCCCAGGGTCTGCTAGAACCTGGGAGTCAGAAGGTGGCCAGGTACAGTTTCCTTAATTACTGTCCTGCTTTCAACAAACAGGCAAACCTTTAACTCTGAGAACTGTGGCTAAGCTATGTCTAAGTATTTATTTAAGAACTTGCCTCAAACTATGCAATTACAAAATTGTACCCAAAAATATGCAAATGAGAAAAGGACAGCAAGAAAACATATCAGAAAGCCAAAGTGGCAAGGGTAGAATTACTGCCAGTTAATTTTAAGTAAAAAGCTAAGGTTTTATAAAAATTATTCCAGTCTAATCTTTTAAAGTGTGATGCAGAGAAAAGAACATGAGACCTAAACAAAAACTCTACTCTTTACTGGGTTTGTGGTTTTTACCTCTCTGTGCCTCAGTTTCCTCACTTTACAAAAGCAATGCATAATGATGATATAATTCTAGATGTACTGGGTTGGCCAAAAATTCAGTATGGTTTTTTCTGTAAAATAAAAGACATATTTTTCATTTTCACCAATAACTATTGAGTTTGAGTATACCGGCTATCTCCTATGTGATATAACGTTAATCGTTCTTAATTAATGTCTCAATTTGATTGCTATCAACTTCAAGTGCACTACCCGACCATGGAGCACCGTCCAGTGAAAAATCTCCAGCACGAAACTTCACAAACCACTTTTGACAGATTCGATCAGTCACAGCACCTTCTCCATGCACTGCACAATTCCTCTTTTTTTTGCATTTTTACCCTCTTGAAATAATAAAGCATAATACACCAAAAATGTTGAGTATTTTCTTCCATCTTCAATATGAAAATGGCTACACAAAAATTCACCAATTTTGATAAACTTTTTAAAATTAATGCTGATATGGTGCTGTCACAATACAATCTAACAAAATTGTTTCTAATAAAGACAATTAAGTACTACCAGAGCCAGCTTACGAGAAAAAAAAAAATAAACTTTTTGACCAACCCAATAAATGGTCTAACTCACTATCTGATGTTCAGTGTTACTCTCCTTCTCC
>VMDR010019046.1:0-18665 GCA_007922815.1 Macrotus californicus
GATTTACTTCCACTGGACAACTCTTGTAAAATTCTGGAACTTTGTTTCCTTAGGACACTGTGATTAGGATTCTTGTAATACTTTAAGTGATACCTGTTTTCTTCAACAAAACATTCTTGAGTGATATCTTTAAGTGTCTTTACCCCAAAACTTCAATATTTTAAGTCTTTGAATTTGAGAGTGACATAACTTCTTAAATTAAAGGAAGAATGAAATTTAAAATGTTATTTAAACTTTATCTGAACGAGGTAATCATGGAGGACTTCTAATGCAGGCAACGATACTTAAAAGGGTTAAAAGCAGTAATGCATTTAGAAATTTATCAAAAATAATGTCTTTATATATTTTATACAAGTAAATTGAGTACAGCTAAACCTTAAAGGAGTTTAGAGTATTGTAGATTTAGCAATTCAGGAGAAACAAAGCAGTGTTTTCAACATTAAATTGAACGGTTTGGCAAATCTGTCAGTGAAAAGGGACATTTTCCACTTGAATAAGGAGCAATATGAGTTCGGTTCTGAGCAGCCCTGTTTGTGATTATTATTTATTTGTATAAGAACTATATGTGGTTACTTTTATTATTATTCTGAAGACTTACATTCATTATGAAAGTACATGGTTTAGGGAGAGGCATATTGTGAATGTTATATATCCTTGCTTGTGAGCTTTTAAGACTCTAAAGTAATTTGAACTTAATAATTAGATGGCATCACCCAGTCCTAAGATTTCTTCAATTCCATCCTATAAAACATCAGTCTTAGTGCTGGTCACGTTTAGAAAAAGTATTGAAGTCAGCTATGGGCTGTGTTCTCAGCTTTCTCTTTCTCTGCATTAAGGAAGCACCCAAAGTTTGAAGTTCAAGAGTGCTGGTTATCCATCAATCCCTTCTTGTCTTCTCTTCATTAGCTGAAATTCAGTATTCTTCTGTAGGAAAGAGTGAAGAAAACTCCCAATGTCCTTATCACTTTATATGATATGAAACAAAAGCACTGCCGATCATCATGTTTTCCTTTCATGGGTTCTCCAATGTTACAAACTAAATTGTAACACGTGTTTGAGGGCCTAACTTTTCCTTAAAGTCACTGAGTAGTTTTTAAAATTACATGTTAGGTATACAGAAGTTGTTCATCATAATCCTTAGTTCATGATACTTAAGTGATTTCTTCATTATAGAATTTTCCCTTTTGTTCCTCCTTGTGACAATTTAAGTCACTGGAATCATGAGTCCTTTTTTGTAGGTTTCATGGGTTATTTTCCTGGAATTTGAACATGGACAGAGAGCTTTTTGTTCATCTGTCATAAGGTAGTGGCCAGAAGTGTCAAAGTTCTTCAAAGTCTTCTTCATTATTTAGAACAGTCCAAGAAAAAAGACCTCACCAGCCAGATAGCTGAGAAAACAAAGGGGTTAATAGCTGATTATTACAATATTTACTATTATCTTCAAGGAGAAAAATCAAAGGACTTCTTGGATGCTTCCTAACTGACTTCTGACCCTTGGAGTTCCAAACCCTTACTGTGATCTTAAAAGTACCAATTCTGGTTCTGACCAAAGGAAGGGAGTCTTCTCTGATCACTGGCCAGGAAGTCACTTAAAACAAAGAGGGATCATAACCAGTCACCTACCATGTCTACCTTTACCCCTACTAAGTCTACAAGAGAAAAATGGAAAGAAGAAAAGGCCGGAGAAAGTGTGCTCTTTATTATTTGCTGGTGCTTCAGCTGAAAAATCCCAAAGTGTTCTCCTGATGAACTAAGTTGGACCACATGGAGCTATAAGATTAAAATGCAAGTTCACAGTCCTTGAGCCTTTCCCCTGTGTTCACCTCCCAATCTTCCTTTTCTCAAAGGTATTATTACTACCCTGGTAGCAAGGAAAGATGTGTCTAGAGAAAAGTACACCGAGGAAGTGAAAGAAGGAGTAAAGGAAAGCTCCACTCATTTACCAGCCCCGGAATCTTCCCAGTTCAAAGCACCGCTCCATACAAAGGCAGCCCCAGGCCATTGCTGCCCCAGGGACTAGGGTGTGAGCAAACACAAGGAAGCTATAAAGGAAACCTTAAAGGAGCTATGTCTTTTCTTCCACTCCCAGTAATCCTAAAATAGTGATTGAATTCAACCATTGAGCACTTTTTCTGGTGGAAGAGGGTGGGGAGTATAAGGTAGCAAAAACATTTTTAGCTTCTCTATCCAAGTTTTATGAAAACTTAGGCTGTTCTTTGAAACTTATTCTACAAATATAGACCTGTTACTTCTGGAGTAAATATTTATGTACATATAAATAGGTAAGATTTCTTAACATGGGCTCCACATTTTTCATAGCATAATAAAGAATACTTTTTAATAATTCTGTCCCCAAAAGGTAACCTTGAATATTAACAGAAATATAATTTGCTTTTCACTCATATCAAAATTTACTTACCCCATCTAAACTCAAAATTACTGCAACAATTATTTTATAGTCACAAGTCAAATACATGCCCACTTTAAATAACAATTCTAAGTGTAAATCCCTCATTGCCCTCCTTTGCTCTACTCAAGAGGAAGAGAGAGAGAGACAGAGAGAGAGAGAGAGAGAGAGAGAGAGAGAGAGAGAATGGATTAAACATCTCTTAAGAACAAAATACATTTGCTTTGGTTAAAGGGTAAATGCATTATTCATGTTATTTGGAAACTCATCATTTTACTCATGTCTCTTATGGCATAAAATGTGTAAGAAAAAAGATTTTTAATCTTACATTTTTGCAAAATTTTAATAATGATGATAGTAAAAAAAATGATGAGTGTCCCTAAGATACTGGAGTTTAAATTTAGACTTCACATTTTGGTAAAAAAAATATTAAGGATGAATATTTTTAATCTCATTTACACCCATTTTTTTCAGAGAAATGAATTTCAAGTACAAAGGTATTTTTAACTAACACACATCTATGTTTATTAAAAAGAATCTATTGATCTGATTCTTTATTTGACAGATTACTGGTATATTAAAGTTTGACCACTTGAATGTTTTGTCCAAATTATTAGGAAATTTGTACAGACTCTTGGTTTGAGAGTTTGCAATAATTTGTGGCTTTACCCAATTGGAGATGAGGCAGTTAATCGTGTCTGTTTAGTGTTAGTGAAGGGAAGACAGGATACTACACTAGACTTCAAAGACTAGAGTTTGTGTATTATTTGACTTGCTTTCCCTTTCCAGGTAGGGTAGCTTTCTTTCTTAGGCTAGTCTTGACAAGGGATTCTGGGCCATTCACAAATGCAGGATGATATCAAGCACTCACATCTATTGCATCTGCAAACTTTGGTTTCCCAGAAAAAAATATCTTAACCATGTAGCCAGAATTTAAAACACAAATTATGTATAGGATTTTTTTTTCTTCCAGAATATATAGGAAAATACAGATCAATTTGGTCCTATAGTATAGAGTTGATATGAATAAACCATTTTTTGTTCACATTTGGGTATTTGAAGGGGGGGGGGAATATGAAGCTGACTATACGAAATGTTTACTAGCCCAATATGTATACACTCAGGCTGTTTAGAATACACCCAGGATCATCAACACCTGCTGAAAAATTAAAGTCTGGAAAATAATACAACACCCTTGGCACCATGAAGAAGCTGACCACCTTGAATTAAGGGGAAAGGACAGAAATTTTGAAGGTTCTGCCCTCTCTTTTCAGCATTTACCTGTCTGTGTTAGCACACAATTTGATGGTTCATTGGTCTAAATTTTCATTATTAGAGCAGGTATATAGTGTGGCATTTGCAGTGAGATTTTTATTGCTGTAGCACTGTTTGGGTGTATTAAGGGCAGTTACTCTGATTTTCAGGCCTGGTTCTGCTTCCTCTGTTTAGTTCCACCATTGAGCCCCTCCAAGAAAATGAGTGAGTTTCACGGAGAGGAAACCAAAGTCAGTTGAATCGAGCAAGTATGAAATGTCATACAAAGAATAGTGCTGTGCAATGCATATTATAGAAAATTATCACGTTGTACACTTTAACTATCTGACCTTTTTTTTCAGTTACACCTTAATAAAGCTAGAAAAAAAAGAGGTAAAGGGCCATTGTATTTGCAATGTACTCTCAAATGATTTAGAAAAAAATAAGTGCCTCTGTATGTGTGGATGAAGGAGTGCTTTACAGAGTTCCTGCAACTCATAATTTTCCAATTATTTCAAAATAATTTTTTTTAAAAACCATGTTGCTATAGATGTTGCCCAAAGTTCTCAAGTCAAATTTCACTATAAGTGAGGGAATGACCCATATGGGAAAATACCAAGGGACAAGGACATTTACTACTCAGTCAGGCTATCCCCATCTCTTCAAAAGCACCCAGTGGGCCAGGGCAAGTACATCATGGACCTAAGGTCCAGGGTGTGCCCCAGAGGAGCCCTCAAAGTCAGCATTAAAAACCCAAAACATTGATGTTTACAGGTGTTAAAATTACTCAATATTTAAGATGGAAAGATCCAAGATGGCAGAGGAGTAACTGAATATTACACTAACCCCCTCCCAGGACCAGTCTGGAATTACAACTAAATTGTAGAGAAATCATCTTGAATAACCAACTGAACACTAGCTGGAGAGAAGCCTTACAACTATGGACAGACAGAAGAAAACACTTCAGCACAGCAAGATTGGTAGGGAGTACAGAGGAGGCATGAGTGAGCTGGCTGGGCTCCCACGGGCAGCAGCTGAAGTGCTGAAGGGATATTTCAGTGGCCAGGGATTTCCCCCTGAGAAGTGTGGGATCTAAACCCCAAGCTGGGCTCCCCAGCCTACAGTACCAGATCCAGAACAGAGCCCAGATAACATCCAGTTGTAAAAAGCAACAGGGGTTCTATTGACCAGGGAGAGATGGCTGGAGATGCAGAGAGCCTTTTAAAGGGTCAAACACACAATTTCATTTGGAGCCGTTTACCCTGGGTGCTGGGAAAGGGAGGGCAGAGTGAACTAGACACACTTGAGGAGAGGCTGGGGTGGTGGCTCTGGGGAGAGAACTGAGAGAATAGCCACCATCAGAACAGCTGATCCCCGTGCTGAGTCATCTCCCATACTACAGGAGCCATCTTCCTCAGGCAGAGCACTCCTCTCTCAGTGGCGTCAGCCGAGGGGAAGCAGTAGCCCTGCATGCAGGAATTATTCTGCCCCACACTGTGGTATTTCCTTTGGTTCACAGGCCCATGCTCAATCCACTGAGCTGCACCAGCTGAGGGCACACTATGGTGTTTAAGCCTGACAGCTGATTATGGATAGATTAGATTAACACCTGATCAGATTGATGGTTGATGAGTTTAACATCTAAGGCAGAAAATACAAAGAAACAGCCAAAATGGGAAGACAAAGAAATAGATCACAAATAAAAGAACAAAAGAATTTTCCAGAGAACTAGATGAAATGTAAGTAAGCAATTTATTTGTCAGATAGAGAGTCTAGAGTAATGATCATAAGGATACTCAACAGCATGAAAAAAGACATAGAAATCATAGAAAAGGACCAGTCAAAAATAAAGAATGTAATATCTGTGATAAACTATACACTGGAAGGAATAAACTAAGGGTGTCTAATCTTTTGGCTTCTCTGGGCCACACTGAAAGAATAGTTTTCTTGAGATACACATTGTAACATATAATCACATGTTTGTATTTATAAACACATATTTATCACATTTATGATAAAAACTCTCAGCAAGGTGGGAATAGAGGGAACATACCTAAACATAAAAAAGTCCATATATGACAGATGCACTGCCAGCATCAATGGGCAAAAACTACAAGCATTCCACTTAAGATTGGGAACAAGGCAGGGATGTCCGTTTTCACCTCTTATTCAACATAGTACTGGAAGTCCTGGCCAGAGCAGTCAGACAAGAAGGAGAAATAAAGGTCATCCAAACTGGAAAATACGAAGTAAAACTGTCTTTATTTGCACATGACATAATACTGTACATGGAGAACCCAGAAGACTCCACCAAGAAAACTACTAGAACTGATAAATGAAATCAGCAATGTAGCAGGATCCAAAACTAATATTCAGAAATCAGTTGCATTTTTATATGCCAATAATGAACTAACAGAAAGAAAAATGAAGAAAACCATCCCATTCACAATTGCTTCAAAAAGAATAAAATACCTGGGAATAAACCTAACCAAGGATGTAAAAGACCTATACTCAGAAAATTGTAAATCTCTGAAGAAATAAATTGAAGAAGATACAAATAAGTGGAAGCACATACCATGTTCATGGATAAGAATTAACATCATTAAAATGTCCATACTACCCAAAGCACTTTATAGATTCAATGCAATTCCTATCAAGATCCCAAAGACATATTTCACAGAACTAGAACAAGTATTTCAAAAATTTACATAGAACCACAAAAGGCCCCACATAACAACAGCGATCCTGAGAAAGAAGAACAAAACTGGAGGAATCATGCTAGCTAATATGAAACTATACTATAAGGCCATAAGCATGAAAACAGCCTGGTACTGGCATAAAAGCAGACACATAGATCAATGGAACAGAATTCAGAGCCCAGAAATAAACCCACACCTTTATAGTCCATTAATATTTGACAGAGGAAGCAAGCACATACAATGAGCTAAAGATAGTTTACTCAATAAATGGTGTTTGGAAGATTGGACAGGTACATGCAGAAAAATGAAATTAGACCACTGTCTTACACCATACATAAGAATAAATTTAAAATGAATCAAAGACTTTTATGTTAGACTCAAAACCATAAAAATCCTGGAAGAAAACATAGGCAGCAAAGTCTTAGACATCGCTCGTAGTAATTTTTTATTGGATATATCTCCCCAGGCAAGGGAAACAAAAGAAAAAATAAACCAATGGAACTTCATCAAACTAAAATGGTTTTGCACAGCAAAGGAAAACATCAACAAAATAGAATACAAGCCACAGAATGGAAGAACATACTCACTGATATATCCGATAGGGGTTAATATCCAAAATTTATAAAGTACTTAAAAACTCAATGCTAAAATCTCAAACAACTCAATTAAAAAATGGGAAAAGGACCTGAGTAGACACTTCTTTAAAAAGGATATAGAGATGGCCAATAGACATATGAAAAGATGCTCAACATCACTAATCATCAGAAATGCACATAAAAACCACAATGAGATACCATCTCATACCTGTCAGGGTGGCTATCATCTGTAAATCAACAAACAAGTGCTGGTGAGGATGTGGAGAAAGGGGATCCCTTTTGCATTGTTGGTGGAAATGCAGACTGGTACAGCCACCGTGGAAAGCAGTATGAAGATACCTCAAAAAATTTTAAAAATGGATCTGCCCTTCACCCAGCAATTCCACTTCTGGGAATATATCCAAAGGAACCCAAAACACTAATTTGAAAGAACATAAGCACCCCTATGTTCATTGCAGTGTTATTTACAATTGCCAAGATATGGAAGCAGCCCAAGTGTCTATCAGAAGATGAGTGGATAAAACAACTATGGGACATTTACATGATGGAATTTTAGTTGGCCATAAAAAGAAGAAAGTTTTGACCTTTGTGAGAGCTATAGATGGACCTGGAGGACATTATGCTAAGTAAAATGAGCCAGTCAGAGAAAGACAAATCCCATTTGATTTTGGTCATATGTGGAATCTAACGAACAAACTGAGGTGAAAAGCAAAACAGAGACACAGTCACAGATGGAGAGAATATGGCAGCTAGTTGGTTGGGGGGGCGGGGGTTAGGGGTGGTGGGACTGAGTAAAAATAAAAAAAAAGGCCTCATGGACATGGACAACAGGGTGGTCATTGCTTGGGGGAGGGTGTATAAGAGGACTAAATAGTAATGGAAAAATATAATAAAGATTATGTGTTTATTCTAAAAAAAGAAAAATTGGCAATACTATATTATTTCTTTAGAGAGATCTTTCTAAGATCCTAAAGTTGTAACTCTTGGTAACACTGAAGATACGTGTGAGATTCTGCCCACACTCCATTTTGTTTATTTATCCGTGTTTCCCATAGTACTTATCATTATCTGAAATGAACAGACTTTTTCTCTCATTCCCTCACTAAAATATAAGCTCCCCAAAGACGGGTATTTTATATGTCTCGCTTACTCTCGTATCTCCAGTGCATAGAACAGTGCTTCTCACTAGTGTAGACTGAGTGAGCAGGCAGAGGTCAGCAGGCAGTTTTTCTCTGTGAAGACTCTGTTACCTTATGACTAGCTCACTTTCCTACAGAAACGTGCAACGCAGCCTGTCACCTTAAGTTTTCTGACTCCTATGGCATGCACGCTAGCCTGGAGGCCGCACCAAATATGACATTTCTAAGGAAATCGTCTGCTGCCCAACACTAGTGAATGAAATATAGGTCAACTAGAAGATAGAGAATTTTAAAGGCCAGTAGTTTCCCCCCAGCCTCATCTGTTCTGTTTGAGCAGAAAAATGTCTGTGCAGTCCTATGATACCTTAGGAGAAAGTTTGAGCACAATTTAGCAATAAAATTGACAGGATGAAAGTGATTTATTCAGGTGTTCAGCTATGGAAAAAGGCTAAAAAATTGTAAAAATAGCCAGAGTCTTTAAGTAGAGTGATGCAAAGCAGAACTTATTACTTATTATGGCAGGTGCACATTAGGGATTTGCCTGGGAGAACTTGCCACCTTCTGTATGGCTGGTTGTACACAGCAACTGCTCCATCGCATTGGGCCATGCGAGCTGCCTGATTTGTGTGTTCTGTGCTGCAGTTCATTAGTGATTCGGGGAAATGACAGACTATTATGTTTGAACTTCTCTCACACCTTAGTAAACAGGTGAAATATAATAAACTGGTACATGGGCAGCAAATGATTTTTAAACAATAATTCTCCCAATGTGCAACTTAGGGTGAAATTATTTGTAGTAAATTAGCACTGTGCCCTGATATTTCCAGGGCCCCCTGTGTTGCGGGAGTGGTGGCATTTGGTAGATGTCATGGTCTGGGTGCACACTGTAATCAGACTGAGTGACTCTGACAGTGGCCACCACAGCCTCTCAGTGTCTAAGGAACATTTTACAAGAGACTCAAGGATGTGTGCTTGAGAGTTACTGGAAGAAATTCTTTTTCCTCTATTACTTTGATCTGAAGAAAAATTAATTCTCCCACTCTGTGGGTTAGGGAGACCTTCAGTCCAGGCTTTTTTTTTAAATGAAGGGACCTCACACAATCAGTCTGGGTGCAGGTTGCATGGATGGGCGTCGGGGAAAGTGAAGAACCCTCTTGCACAATTTTCCGTAGAACAGAGCCACTGAGCCTATTCACACTCCTTTCGTATCCATTGGGATTACCTGTCTGAGAACAGCTTCCCAAACTCCAGCCACTCACATGTCATCTTTGTAATGTTCATTATGTGTCTGTCTTCCACTGTGCTGTCATTAACGTGATTTTAGGTAAGTTTAAATTGGTTCACTCTTTTACTTGGTTTTATCCTAACCTTTATTAGCTATTATTTGATGTGCTAATTATATTTTTCTAATAGAAATTTAATTTTTTTAACTCTGAAAACTTTTAAAAGGTTTCTGTACCCCCCTCAGATACATGCATCGATGTTTCTATGCACCATACTTTGCAAACTCTGGCTTGGGATAAGATTCTTCTCAGAAGAAATGACTTTGAGGACCCCTGCACTTTGTCAGCACAAAGTTGTTAAGTAGTTGTTGCTTTGTAGTGCAGGAGTGGGTCATTTGAATGGGGGCGAAAAGTATTCAGAGATTTTGCTATAAAACGAAAAGAAATATTAAAAGAGAAAACAGACATTGAACTATATTAACCCAAAGCCTGGGGAATAATAAGAACGTGATGATCACCGGAGTAACCGCATCGACAAAAGGAGAGAGAGAGAGAAGCTAGAGATAGTCATAAAAACCCTAGTCGCCACTCACTTCATGCTAGGTTCCAAGTATTGCACTAAGCATTTTCATAAATATCATTTCATTTCTTCTCAACACTTCCAGGAAGTAAGAAGTACAGCTTGCTAACACTCTTACCGTTCTTCCTCTAATAAACACCTAACCCTACCGCACACTGCCATGCGTGCACACACGTCTTTCCCTCTGTTTTTCTCCTTGAATATAGGAAACTCCACCTCTAACTTCTTTTGTTTCAATATTTTCAGAGTCAGGCCCTGGCTAGTGTGGCTCAGTGGATTCAGTGCTGGCCTGTGAGCCAAAAGGTCCCCCTTTCAATTCCCAGTCAGGGCCCATGCCTGGGTTGCAGGGCAGGTCCACAGTAGCGGGGTATGCGAGAGGCAACCACACATTGATGTTTCTCTCCCTCTCTTTCTTCCTCCTTCTCTCTCTAAAATTAAATAAATTAAATATTTTAAAAATATTTTCAGAGACAGGAAACACTATCTTAAAAGGTAACCCCCATTTTTTTATATGTTTGCCTATTAAAAGTATTCCACATGCTGATGGGCTGAAGCTTCCCACCCTGTACCTCTACCCATGGGCTCTTCTGATTATTTTGAACTTGCCCAAAGTGAGTTTTTCAGGTAGTTTAATGCACCTGTTATCTCTTCCCCGAGTCATCATTGTTTAACCATGTAAAGCATGTCCCTTCCTTCCACTTTGCTTTCTGCGGCTTGTTTTCCTCAACCTGATAGTCTTTCTGCAGTTTTTCAGTGCTTCTTACTGAACCAAAGGGATCAGCCAAAACTGAACCCTTTCACCAGCCATGGTTGAAAGGTAGCAGAGTACAAGAAAACCATTACCTTCCCTGATCTGGATTCTGTACTCGATTAATGCAGATTAAGATTATACTTTACATAGAACAATGATTATTGACATTGAACTTTTAGCCAATTAAAACTTATATAGGTCTTGTTCCTATGAATTTCTCTTAAGAGTTAGGCTTTCTCCCTTGAGCAGTAGCACTTTGTAAAGTGCTGGCCAGCTCCACACCCTTTGTTCAGTTGTCTGCACATTTATTTCTACTATATTAATCTATTAAAATTTGAGAAGAGGGGAGGGAGGGTACTTACAATTGTTGGGCATCTGTCATGTGTCAGTCTCACTTAGTCAAAATAAATAGTTAATTGTCCCAATTTTATGGAGGAAGAAGTTAAGGCTCACAGAGATGTAAGTAATAAGCTCAAGCTTATCCAACAACAGAGCTGTTTTTGAGTTTAGAATTGCTTAAATCTTTCAGCTACGTACCCAGCTCTCGAATGATTTAGCTCACCTTTCAACATGGTGGAAATAGTCTCAGTTCCCGACCACCACCTATATTTACATTTCTTAGCAACAGATTGGCCACCAGTTTGATAAGCATCTAAGAGTGTGAAGAATTTTGAGCATTGCATTACCAAGGACAGAGCTCTGCCACATCCCCACCAGAAACTGTGATCTTCCCTCCTTAACACTGATTTGCATCCTTAATGAACTTCATCAACTTTCTGTTCTGCCCTCAGGTTATCATGACAGATGTCTCTGAAAGCCCACTGAAATAATCAAATACTACGTCCACATTATATTATCTTTATACATAATGTTGGTTTGCATACCTTTTTCTTCAATGATACAATAATTCTCTTTAAAATTTTGCCAGAACATGCCATCAGTCCCAGAGAGCTAGGATTTCCAGAGCCCCTCATTGTAGAAATTGAGATGCTCACTCATTCCCAGCCTTCTGGCATATTTTTCATCTTTATCTTTGTTTCACGATCACATCTGTACTTTCTTTTAATTCTCTGGGAGGTTATTTATCTGACTCTGGAAACTCAAATATATTTTAAAGAGCTAAGGTACTCTTTTAATGCCACTTAACCTACCTTGAGCATAATTTTCCTCTTACTTTCATGTTAAAGTCTTTCTCATTAATATTGTCCCCCGTAGGGGCCACTGGAGATGCGTCATGGGCATCACATAGCTCAGCATTTCACCATGCTAAAAGTGACTTTATACCAGCTTCTAACAGCAGACTTCTTCCCCATGTTCTTCTCACCCTGGCCCAGAGAACTTGGAAAAATTCTTCCAGGTGCTCCTAACACCTCCCGTTAGCTGTAGTTCTCACATGATAAAGTTGTCCATATTCTAATAAAACGTATTTTAGTAGCTGTCCTTTCTAGGATGACAGGGGAAGGTGGTAGTAATTATGATGGCAACGACTCCTCTTTTGTTCTCTAGGCACCAGGAATAAAGAGAAAAAAATACTAGGAGTTTGCAAAAAATGAAATGGCAAATATTAAAAATTATGATTATGGTCAAGTGCTATTGAGGACACAGAAAAATAATAACATTCTTATATTGTTGGTAGGAATATCTATTTTTGGAAGATACTTTGGTATCATCAATCAAAATGTTTAAAAATATATGCACTTTTCTGAACATTTCTGGGAATATGTCCTACAGTAATCTTCATGTCTGTGCACAAAGATGTAGCCATATTTGCCTACTTATAAGATGTGGTGATTTTTGAGAATTATCCCAATCTGATAAAGAAATACTTTGAAAAAAATGTTGGTAGCCCTAAATGATCACTTTTACCATCACTCGCTGTCTCTGAGGCACACATCATTGACTTTGCAGGAGGGTAGCTATGGCAATAGAAAAGGACCTCTCCCAACTCAGGTTCCTCATTACTAGAAAGTGGGATCTGTCGTTCAATCAGTCAGGAGTGGGCAGGTGGGGTATGGTTGACCATGAAAATGGGTAGAACTGGGAATAAAATGTGCCAGCAAGCCAGCATATACAGAGATGTTCATTGAGGCATTGCTTGTTAGTAAAATGTTGGAAACAACCTAATATTTCTAGGATAATATTGGAGGAATTCTTCAAAAAAATTAGGATGTAGCCATTCTAAGAAATATTATAAAACTCTTTGGCAAAAAGTGTGAGGTAGACCTATAGGTCATGTCATTAAAAGATTTCCAAGACATATTATTAGATTGAAAGTACCATTGCATTGTTTAATCCAATTTAGATGAAATGTTCATGTCTCAACAGCGAATGAAAGGTTGGACATGAACACCAGTGACGGTTTTCTCTGAGATGAGAGTAGAGGGAGAGTGTGGCTTTGCTCCATATGCTGTGTACCATCTGAATCTTACACGAAAATGTGTTCGTGTAATACCTTGGTAATTTCTTTAAAAGAAATAATGACAAGAGGGCTATTAGTGGATTAGGCTACCTAGCAGAACCATATCTTTGTGGGCTTCCCAGACCCACCCTGGCAGATGGAAAAGGAGAGAAGGAGACATCTCTGATGGCTGATACCACGTGGAGCCAAAACCTCTTCAATGTTATACACGTGTCAAGAAGACCATCTGCAAGAAAGGACAAAAATGCGAGGATCTCACCTTTCATATAAATAGGAGAAAATAGAAGATTTGAAACAAACATGATAACTGGATTTCAGTATTTCAAGTGGCATGGAAGAGGAGTCAGCGTGTTCTCCGTGACCTCAGAGGCATAACTAGAGCTCGTCTGGCAGAGTCACCAACCAGTGTCATTCCGCTGGCTGAGGGCAGCCTGCAGACATGGTTGTTGGACCAGCAAATACCTGGAGGCGGCATGTGTTCCTCTTCACCCTATTCCATGTCCACACCCTACTGCTCACGTTACAGTTTTCTTATTTATTTGATGTATCTGATTGACACTTGCATTTGGATTTTTGATCCATGCTGTAAGGCTAAATTATAGGGGGTGAGATTTGGAAGAGCATTCTAAGACATGGAGAATGGGAGCAAGCCTCACCGGATAGGAACACAGCCTGTCTTGTTTGAATTCCAGCCCTGCCACCTACTGCTACGTGGACTTAGACTCATTGCTTAATTTTATGCTTAATTTCATGCTTCATGTATCAATTTTCCCATTGTATGAAATGAGAGAGTAATGAAGACTAAGTGAGTTAATGCACAGAAAGCATCTGTGGCAGCGCCCCACTATCCATGGTTTGGCTTTTTGCAGTTTCAGTTATTCATGGTCAACCATAGTCCAATAATATATAATGGAAAATTCCAGAAATAACTTACAAGTTTTAAATTGGACACCATCTGAGAAGTATGATGCAGTTTCATGATGTCCTGCTCAGTCCCGCTGAGGACATGAGTCATCATCCCTTTGCCCAGTGTATCCACACTGCGTACAGCACCCACCCATTAGTTACTCAGTATTGACCTCAGCCAGCAGATCAACTGCCATGCTATGCAGTGTTTGTGTTCAGGTAACACTTACTTTACCTAATAATGGCCCCCAAGTGCAAGAGTAGTGACGCTGGTAATTTGGATATGCCAAAATGGGCCCACAAGGTGCTTCCTTTAAGTGAAAAGATGAGTGAGACATTTTGAAAGACATCAGATAGACAGGTAGGTAGGTAGGTAGGTAGGTAGGTAGATAGACATATATAGAGAGAACCCCACATTCATATAACTGTTATTTCAGGATACTGTTATAATTATTCTATTTAATTATTGATAATCTTTTACTACACCTAATTTATAAATTAAACTTTATCAAAGATATGCATGTATGTATGTATGTATGTATAGGAAAAAACATAGTATATATAGGGTTCGGTACTACCTGAGGTTTCAGGCATTTGCTGGGGTGATCTTGGAACTCACTCCATGGATAAGGATGGACCACTGAATATTAGTTATCTATTAGTGTGTAACAACATTACCAAAACTTAGCAGCTTAAAAGCAACACACATTTATTATCTCAAGTTTCTGTGGGTCAGCAATCTAGGCATAACTATCTGGTCCTCCCTTTAGGGTCTCACAAAGCTACAGTCTGGGTGTCAGCCAGGGGAGCAGTCTCATCTGACACCTGACTGAGGAAGGCCCTGCTTTCCCGCTCACTCAGGTGGCTGGCAGAATTTAGTTCAGGGCTTCACTCTTTTGCTGGCTGTCAGCCAGAGGCAACCTTCAGCCCCAACATGGCTGCCTGCTCCCTCCAAGCCCGTGAAGATGGTGAAGTCTCCAGCAAGATAGGTACTGCAGTCAGGTGCATCATGACATTCACAAGATCACACACATCCCGACACCTTTGCCGTATTCTGCTGATTAGATGCAAGTTGCGGATCACATCTATACTCAAGAAAAGGGGACAGTACAAGGCATATGATCAGGAGTTAGAAAGAATGATGAACCACCTAGAGTCTGTCCCAGCAGCATACTCAGTGAGGCCTAGCACACATAAAGTGCTTAATAAGTGTAGTTACTATTCATTGAAACTGTCTGAAGAAGACACAGGTAGCTTTCTGAGAGCACACTGGGGTGTTCAGAGAGTACTGGACAATGACTATGGACACATAATAAAAACTAAATGGAGGTAAGTCTTGAACCACATGACCTTTAAGATCATCTGTGATTTAATTCAGCCTCCAGTCCAGGGAGACCGCTGTCCTCCTCCTTGAAAGCCTTTTCCAGCATCTTTCAGGTACATGGCTGCCTTTCCTCATGTATGCCTTTTCATTTTTACCTGACTTCACCTGTGCAGAAATGGGCATTAGTCTTTCCTACATGATTTCCTCCAGGAATTCTAGGAGTGATGTTGGTCCTTTCTGCAACAACCAAGCTTTGGTGGTAGGGTGAGGATGAGAGTGGGAAGGACGAAAAGAAATGCATTCAACTTCACTAAGATCGCCAGGGGCCCAGGCCCTATTTTCATCTTCTGTGTCTCTCAGAACCCTAATTGAGTTTGTATACCTAGCCTGCACTCAATAAAGTCTGTGTGTAACATGACTGGGTGTCTCCCTGAAGAGGGAAAGATGATGGGTTGGACTTCTAGAGAGATCTAGATCGTGCTGCTGATGAATGAGGGTTTTTATCTGTTTCACTGCCCAGCTCGGTCATGTGCCTCTGCTGGTTGTACGGAGGCTTGGTAAATATAAACTTTCTGTTTAGTAGCCCAGCCTTTGAAGACAGATAAGGCAGTTTCACTGTGGCTGCAAACAATCCAGTTGTGCTTTTAATACCTGAGAAGTTACTGATGTAAGGCACACATAGCCTTGCATGTTGATTCATCCCTGTGTATGGGGTTTTTAGATTTTATTTATTTATTTTTAGACAGAGGGGAAGGGAGGGAGAAAGAGAGGGAGAGAAACATCGGTGTGTGGTTGCCTCTTGTGCGCCTCCTACTGGGAACCTAGCCCACCACCCAGGCATGTACCCTGACTGGGAATCCAACCGGTAACCCTTTGGTTCGCAGGCCGGCACTCAGTCCACTGAGCCCCACCAGCCAGGGCCTACCTAACATGTTGATTTCATCAGTGCGTATACCAGCCCCATGTGTGTGTTCAGCCTCTGAAAAATGTGACCAAAGAACTGCACGTGCCACACATGCCAATACCCAAATACACCCTGACTAGCTCCTGGCCCTGTTGCACTGGGGAGGGTAGAAGAAAATGACTGAGGCATTCTACAGCCATGCTAGTAACTAAATATTAGCAATACAATAGCCATGAAGCATCCCTGTTATTTCTTTAATTGGAGCAATTTCCCAGTAGAGTGTTGAGGTGTTAATTGCTTCTGCACTTCTTTAGTTGACAGATATGTTCTTTTCTCACCTGGGTAAGAGAAGCAATTATTATAATGCCCTCGTGGGTTTGGTGAGATATTCTTTAATGGATTTTTAAAGGCATTGGTAGGGCATTTTGCTTTTAAAAAGGAATTGTCCGCTGCTCTGTTCATGCTTGACAACAAGGGAGGATATTGTATTCAGACCACATGATGAATCTGTTAAAGGAAAATATGCAATAGAAAGAAAAGAGGGAGGTAATATTTTTTCAGGAAATATATATATTCCAGATATGACAAAAATATGTTCCTATGGGTCCATATATCACTGGGTTAAACAAAGATTAAACAAACAAACAAAAAAGAGTAAGCCTTTTCTTTAGATGTTCAGCAGGGCATCTTTCTCACAAATTTCAACACAAAGCTGTTACTTTCTAGAACTGGTGTGGCCTTCCAAATGAGGGTTTGTCAGATCAATAGCTCAATTCAAACCAGTAAATATTCTTTTACCCCTTGTATGAAAGTGACTTTCACAATCCACTTGAACCACAATTTGTTTTAATGTTTCACACTTACACTCAAGAAGTCAAAGAAAATAGTGTTAAAACTTTTTATGAGAATTTGGAAAAATTTTTTGCTACGAGTCACTTTAGCAACTCTCAAACCAAGACAACCCGTGGTTAACTGGAATGATGCAGTAGAAAGATTTAATTTAGAGTTAGAGCACCTGGTTTTAAGTTCTAGCAAAATGATTTGGCTGCTGTGGTGTCTTTAAGCAAGTCATCTAACCTGGAAAGGCTTCAGACGTCTCATGCTTAAGAGCCTGGGTTTCTGTGGGAATCAAATGAAAAAATGTGTGTGGCTACCAGCAACGTGTTCAGCGCTACACAGAAGGAAAATGGCATTTTCAAAGGAACAGCTAGGTTTTGTGGCACCTGCAGCTTGTACAATTTGAAGGGAGGCAGCTCTTTAAGACCACAAAAATATATTTTTCAAATTTTAAAAACCATGTGGCCACGTGAACACATTGTTAGGGTCCCCCTCAAGGCTTTGGAAGAAGCCAATAGTAGTGAAACTCCTGGACATTTAAGAGTCAGCAGTTTCTCCTGTTCATTATTATTAAAAACTTACCAAATGCCAGAGCTGGGACTGGCCCAGCCTACCATCTCACGGGGTTCACACTTGTTTGTTTCCGCAGTAAGAACCTCTTTGCAAACAAAATCCTACATAGAGGAGCAAGAGAGAACAGACAAGAATAGCCAAAGGTGGGACAAGGGACTTGGGGCTATGCCCGCTGGGCCTCCCCTTACGAACTGTAAGAACTTCAGTCGGAAGTGGAGTTTGGAGGGACATACCGTATTTCATTTATTCTAAGACCCATTTCCCCCACATGTTTTAGCCTCCGTGAAAGCAGGATTCATCTTATGCTCTTTCTTGAACCTGCAGTGGTGGTGATGCCATCTTTCCCTGCCTGTGTATGCCCTTACTTGGTTGTAATTCCTGGTGATGTGACTGGATAAATGGAATTCCTAGAAGTTTCAGACAATAAACCATTGAAGGACCATTTGAGGAAGGAGCATGCATTATTGTCTAAAACGTTCTGTTGATGCTTTCACATAATATCAAAGAGGCACAAGCATCAAAACTTGCCAAACAGGTCTCAGCAGCTTGGAAGAAAGGCCAAGAGAAAACAGCAGAGCATTCTCTAAGAAGCCCGCATTGCCACTGTTCTCCCCGTGCAGAGGAGTGTGGGCATCCGTGACCCTGGTTCAGAAAGTGAGAAGATGTGGGGTTTCCTTAGCCCGTTGAGTTAACTTAAGTTTTCCTTTCCATGTATGCACTTGGAGTGATTTATAAGGAAAAACATTTTTTAAACTTAGTGATAAGGAACTATTATGTTGTAACATTATTGGCAGCATGTCTGAGTGGTAAGTAAAACATCAGTGTGCCTTTTAAGCGATGGCATTGATGTCAATGAAATATGGTACTTTTAACACCAGGTAGTTCAGCCCCACAGAGGGTTTAGTGACTTGCCCAAGGCAACATGGCTGGTTTTTCCAGGATATAATGAAACAATTACAAATACTTTTCAAGCAACTATTTCTTAGCCCCAGACTAGATCCCTTACCCTTTGTTTTGCTAATCCGTATTTGCTATGATTTTTTAAATGCTTAA
>VMDR010019047.1:0-18663 GCA_007922815.1 Macrotus californicus
TTTACAATGAACATTTTGGCTCCTTAGACCTATTTACATTATGAAATTTTTAGAGTTTCTAACAAAGGAAATCTATTGCTTTCCTGAAGTATTTTACTTGGTCAAGAAGCATCTTTTAAAATATTTGGGAATGGGTTAATTTGTCTGTAAAATATGAAAACACTGCAACTAACAAATCATTGTCCATTTTTTCCACAAGTTTTTCTTGAGCTTCCTAAGTATATGCTCTATTTCCTGCCACCTCAATGTATAACGATCAGGGGATCACAGTGGCCACCTGTGGCCAGGTGGTCAGACTGTGGGAGAGAAGGACATATGCAGGGGAGGTTGGTAGCTTTGGTAACATCCTATTCTTAAGTTGGGTTATGAGTACATGTGGGTATTTTAATTTTTTTTATCTTTTTAGGTCTTGAAATTTATTATGAAATCTTAGAAAGTAGTTTTTCATATGTGAAAAGGAGTTTTTCACCTTTTCTGAGAACCAGATTATTCTTATTTTGAAGATGCAATATTCTTCAAATTTTATAAAAAATACCAGATAATTAAAAAAAAAATTTTTATGGCATAAATCGGTTTCAGAGAAGAAAGAGCGTTTGCACCAAACCTTTGGATTGTTTTCCTTATTTTGGATTAGTGAATGTGCTGTGCGGCCATCACCACTAATCAGCTTCAGAACATTTTCACCAACCAAAACGGAAAATTTGTGCCCATTTAAAAATAATTCGCCATTCCCTTCTACCCTGATAGCCTATTCTACCTTCTGTCTCTATGAGTTTGACTATTTTAGGTACCTCACATGTGTGGAACCATACACAGTATTTGTCCTTTTGTGATTGGCTTATTTCACTTTGCTTAATATCTTTAAGGTTCATCCATATTATAGCATGCAACACAATTTTCTTCCCTTTAAAGGCTGGATAATATACCATTATATGTATATACCACATTTTGTCTGTCCATTCATTGACCAATGGACACTGGTCCATAGTCGTTTTTAAGGGGATAAAATTTACCTTCACTTTCAGTCTCTGTTGCACTGAGCTTGAAGACATTCTGGGATTACTCTATGCCAGTGATTTCCAAACTTCAGTATGCATTAGAATCCCTTAGAGGGCTTGTGAAAACAGACAGCTGGGCCCTGACCCCAGAGTTTTTGATTCAGTAAGTCTGGAACGGGGCCTGGGATTTTGCATTTCTAACAAATTCCCAGGTGGTCCAGGAACTGCACTTTGAGAACTCATGTTCTCAGGATTCAGCTCATTCACTCTCCAAGTGCTACTTCCTACATATTTTAGGGTGGCTACCGCCCCCCCCCCAAACTCTCCTGAGGGGGTCTTGATGTTCAAACAATCAGGTGCTAGCATAAAGGGGCATTTACTGGTAAGCTGGCGACTGACCTTTGATTTATGTAACCTCACTCAAAAAAGATAGCTCAGTCTATTCAACAGGAACTTAAATAAGGTGACATGGAAGGAAGTGGATTGCTGACCAACAGAGAAGGGGCTGGTGTGGCCATCATGAGCATTGGTTGGGCTGACGCCCAGAAAGCTACTGGTCTAGGAAACAGTGGACACGCACGAAGAAGCAGAGATCAGACGGGCCCACCTTTTGTGACAACTTCTCCCATCCTTGCTGCTCCCTCCTGTCCCCTGCGCTCATCCCTGCTGCCAGAAAGAATTGGCCCCTGGGCTTGAATTTCAGTGAAGCCATGAGGAGAAAATGCACCATGAAATTATATGGCTCCTGCAAAAGGAGTTGCCATCTGCTTTTTCTTCAGGCGTTTTCCGTCTGCATAGTGTATTGAACCACTGTGGTCTTGTGCTGTCTCCCCTTTTTGGTAATACTGTGCACATTAAAGAAAGGAAGCCTTTATTTGAACAAAACAGAATGCAGAATTTTATTAGCTAATAAATTCCCCAAGACATTTGTGGATTCTCTATCATTTTCTTAACATTAGTATTAATAATCTGTTAACTTAATTGTTTCTAATTCCCCCGTCCTGATTTTGGGATGGAAATGTGTTGCCTTTTGCTGCATACCTATAGGTTTTTCTACATGTATTAAGATTTATACACAATAATTTGCTTCAAATTCTACACAATTTGGGGGTAGTTTTTTCTCACTTTATTCTTTTCATGTACATTTCTGAGTTGTAAGGAAAATGTGATTTCCTCTTTTCTCGATAAATAAGACCAAAAAAATTCCACAATACCAGGTAAGAAAATAGGCAGAAACCAAACAAACTTAAAAAATAATCTAAAGTCTGCTGGAAACATCCAAATTCTATTTTAGATTCTCAGGAAGCCCAGGAGTGATTGACATAGCAAAAACAGGGAGACATCTTGGTTCCATGTCTGAGGATGATGAACCTTTAAGATGTACTTTGGAAAGTGCTAGGTTCTGTTTAAAGAAAAGGAAGCTGATGTTACAAGGCACATTTTCATCCTGTCCTTTTCATTGTTTCCAGACACTAGAGCTCTCTCTCCCCTTGTGTGTTTTCCCAAGGGAGGCCGGACGCCTCTGTAAACGCTCATGGATAAACCGAAACGTGAGACTGTCTAGGCCTGGACACCTGATAGTTCTCAAATTATCAGCTCGGAGTTTTGACCTGGCAAGCATCTGTCTGTGTGTTCCACATGATCATCCCCTTATCCCTACTCCAGAATCATAGAAATTATGGTGATTGTTTTTCTTGTTTCTACAAGTCAGTCTGTTTCATGGGGGAGCATACAGCCTCATGCCTCAGCATACTTCCACTTCTTTCCAAGTACCAATTTTTGCTTTCTTATTCTTTCAGTGATTTCAGGGTTGAAGTGGGGTGTGGATCTCTGTGTTTCTCCACTCTTAGCAGTTGAGATGGATTTTACAGAGCAGGGGTCCCTGTTGAGAACTACCAGGCTCAGATGCAGGGAGAAGGCTGAGACAGGCACACTGTAGTTCTGTCCCTGGCTGGATGTCTGTGCCAAGTGGCTTCCAAGGGGCTGGTCATCAAAGCTCCCTTGTCTGAGCACAGCTGGGTACTCCTGCCCTGGGCTGCCACAGTGCATCCAAGGTGTTTATGTCTATCTTCCTCCACAGCGATTGCGTGCCTCACAATCTGGCCCTCAGAAGACACAGGTGCTGCAAGATCTCCAGGAAGGACTCCCAGGCCCACACTTCTTCCTCTCTCTCTCTGCCTCAGACGACCTCAGAGAGGCTGTGCCTCTGAGCATCAGCTGCCACCCCACAGGGGTTTTTCTTCATATAAGGCAAATTGTGGATTTGTAAACGCTCTTGCAACCTGGTCTCCTCTGCCCTATTTCTTGGAGAATTTCTTTAAAGAGTCAAGCGTTTTCTCTGGTTCTGAGCCAATTCAGCTTTCCATTGGTCGTTTCAATAGGTATTTAGAAAAGCTCGTGGTAGACTGGCCTGGTGGCTCTCTCAAAGGGGATGTTTCTAATTATTTATTCTTATTCAAACCAGGACTTATTTCTAGAGACCTACTTTTAAATTTTTATTTAATTTAATTTTTATTTTTCAATTACAGTTTAAATCCAATATTATTTTATATGAGTTTCAAGTGTACGGCATCGTGGTTAGACAACCATGTACTTTACAAAGTATTCCCCCCAATATTTCAGTACCCACCTGGCACCATACATAGTTATTACAATACTATGTACTAAATTCCCCATGCTGTACTTTATAACCTTGTGACTATTTCGTAATTACCTATTTGAACTTCTTAATCCCTTTACCTTTTTCACCCAAGTCCCCCAGCCCCCTCCCATCTGGCAATGACCAGTCTGTTCTCTGTATCTATGAATCTGTTTCAATTTTGTTTGTTCATTTATTTTGTTCTTCAGATTCCACATATAAGTGCAACCATATGGTATTTATCTTTCTCTGTCTGATTTATTTCACTTAGCATAATACCCTCTACATCCATCCATGCTTTTGCAAAGGGTAAGATTTCCTTCTTTTTTTTTCTGGCCAAGTAGTATTCCATTGTATGAACGTGCCATAGTTGTTTTATTCACTTATCTACTAATGGACACTTGGGCTGCTTCCAAATCTTGGCGATTGTAAATAATGCTGCCATGAGCATAAGGGCGCACAAATTCTTTGAAATCAGTGTGTCAGGTACCTTTGGATATATATTCCCAGAAGTGGAGTTGCCAGGTCATAGGCTGTTTCATTTTTAACTTTTAAGGACCCTTTATACTGTTTAGAGACCAACTTTTAAAAAATGATAGGGTCACCATATATCCTTGATCCTATCTATTTCATATTTATTTCTTAAAATGAAAAGAAACAGAACCTTACTTACATCCTATTTCAAAGATGTGGTTTATTTTGGGATCTCCAACTTAATGTTTGCTTCCTATCTGAGAAAAACAGCCGGCTCTCACTCCCTTTCAGCTGCGCTGACTGATGGGCTGAGCTCAATGTATGGATGACACCTCTCTGCTCTTATCAGCAACCCCCCCCACCCCCCCGTCACCAATCCCTTAGCTTTTCTCTTGGTGCTTTAGGATCTGGATGTCCCAGAGAAAGCATCTTCCAGAATCCATCACAGTCTGCACATTACAGGGAAAACTGACAGAAACTCATTCATTCGTGTATTCACTGACTGCCTACCATGCCCTAGACACTCTTCTAGACCACCAGGTCTCAAACATGGAGTCACTGGGTGTATTAGTGAGGGGTCTCCAGAGACACAGAAGAAATGGGGTGTATATGTACAGAGAGAATTTTATCTTAAGAAATTGGCTTACGTATGTGAGCTCTGACCAGTCTGAAGTTTGAAGGGCAGGCTGGAGACCCAGAGAAGAGCTCAGGCTGCAGCCTTGAGTCCCACGCATCTGGAGGCAGAACTCCCTCCTCCTGAATTTGGTGGTCCACTGGGGTGCTGGGGTGAGGGTGGGTGCCTCCAGTCTTTTCTCCTAAGGCCTTCAGCTAATTTAATCACCCCACACCTTATGTAGGGTGATCTGCTTTACTGAAAGTCTACTGACTTACCTGTTAATTGCATCTAAAACATCACAACATCATCTAGACTGATTTAACTGAATAAGCACTGCAACCCAGTTGTCACACAAAATGAACGACCACACTGAGAAGCTTTAAAAAAAGCACCAGTGCCTGGGCCCTGGCCCCAGTGGTTCTTATTTAATTGACTTGGAGTGTGGTCTGGGTATGTGGGGTATTCAAAGCTTCCCATGTGATTCTAAAGCAGCTGAACACTTTTCTAGGCACTGGGGATAGAGCAGCAGACAAAAGAGAAAAATGCTTGCTTGTGGGGAGTTTCCATTCAGTGGTGGGACATAGAGGACACACAAGTAAACGACAGAACATTGACCCACTGATGTGGTGCTATGAGGGTGGAGGAAAACAAAGCAGGTGATGAGATTAATGGGGACAGGTGCTCTTCCAGATCAGATGATGAAGGAAGGCCTCTCTGTGGCTGAGACCCACAAGCAAATAGAGGGGGCTGAGATGGGACCCAAGTACTGTGGGGGGGGTTGCTTAGTTGCACAGAAAGTGTTAAGGATTCATGTTTCTTCACTATATGGGTGAAGCAGGAAGGAAAACTTTCCTCCCAGTGAAATTTTACAGTCTTCCTTCTGCTGACACACACAGACCACACTTCCTAGGAAACACAGCTGCAGGTGGATACCTGGCTTTCTGGGAGAGGAGAGAGAGACTGGGAAGGGTACGAGGAGGCAGGGAGCCATGGGTGGCAACCCACAGCCAGAAGAGGGCCAAGGCACCGGAGGGGCAGAGCCTTCAGCAGAAACCGGCCTGCAAAAAGCTAGGACATAAAATGGGTATGTAGCCAAAGCCAAAAAGAAAACAATACTTTATCGCAGTTTTAGAGGTTTGGAACAGCAAGGGGTCAACATGTACTCAGGTCCCCCCAGGTCTGCTGAAACCTCAGGGCTATGAGGCCAGAAACAGCACTCACTCATGGACAGCTGGCACAAAAGGGACAGAGGAGACAATTAGAACCAGATTTTAGCTTCTCAGACATACTGGCAAAGGGTCATCACTCACTGGGTATTGAGAAGAAATAAGTGTGAAAACCCTGGAGGTTACCTGTCACTCTATTTAAATACATACATATATATCTAAATACATCTACATCTAAACACACACATATACCCACACACTCTTTCTTGTATATATATAAACTACATACATATTTTTTCTTGGAATAGTTTTAGATTTACATAAAAATCACAAAGATAGTATACAGTTCCTATACACCCCACATCCAGTTTCTCCTATTTTTAGCATCTTACATTAGTATGACACATTTGTTCAAATTAATGAATATTGATATGTTATTATTAACTAAAATTGATACTTTATTTCAATTTCCTAGGTTTTTCCCGAACTCCTCTTTTTCTGCTCGAAGATCCACATTACGTTACACAATTACACATTACAAATCCTCATCCTGACTTCATGGACTCAGGTGATATTTTTATTATATAAATATACATATTTTATACAAATTTATTATGCAATTAACACATGGCATATAGGTCTCATAGCAGAATGTGCACACAAATACTACCACAACCGCCCCCCACCCACTGGCCTTCATCAAGACTGGCCATTAGGAGAAGGCTGTCTGGGGCCTGTAGCGTCCCTGGGCTTCGTGACCGCCAGCTGACCCTTTGGCCTCCCAGAGGTCAGGTTTGGGAGAGCAGTTGCTTCACAGGGCTGGCTCTCTGTCAGTGCCCTTGACGCAGAGCCTATGATGTGAGTCAGAGTGACGATCATCCCTGAGTCTGTCCCTGAGGGCAGCGGAGAGTCCTCCTTCACATTGCCTCCTCAACAACCATTCAGACAGCAGGCAGCCTAAGTGAGCATCTGGCAAGGGCTCTGGAAAACAGCAGGGAATAGCTGTGCTGCAGATTCTTGTTAAAAAGGGGAACCACATTCCCACTGCCAAGCCCAAGAGGGGCAAGGCCGGCAACCAGGATTTGAACCTGGGCCTTGTCAACTACATATTTACATGTGTGACATCAAACATTTATTAAACAATTCTAAGTTAGACTGTGATAATTTCATGGATTTTAGCTTTTTTTTTTCTTCAGTATGTTGTGAGGATTTTTAAAAACAAGAAGATGTAAATGAGTCCTGGCTCCAGGGAAAGGCCAGGAGACATTAACTCTTTTTTGACCTTGACCTTCTGACATTGACCTTCTCTCTCAGAAGTGACAGAGAGAACTGAGAAATTAAGTGCTGGTACAAGTTCTTTGAAAATGCATTCAACAGGTATGAATTAAGCAGTTACTCTACACCAGGCACAATGCCAGGGGCTGAGAACGTGGGAATGAAGATTTCCTGCCCTCATGGAGCTCAGAGTGACTGGAAGCCCCGAGTTCTGACGTCACATGAGGATTTCAGTCTGAACATCTATGAAGGTAGATATTGCTGCATCATTACTAAATCTCTTCAAGGAGAATTTAAATTTGATTTGCACAGTATATTTAGTGTTAATATAGTCTTCATTCTAAAAAGGCTGCCAGAATAGTTAAGTAAAAAAGAACCCTAAAAATCTGAATGGACAGTAATTTTGATAGGGATAATTGTTTACCAGATTCCTGAGAATTTAGTTGTTGACTTCTTTCTCCTGACATAAATAGGCTATAAATCAGAATATTTGTAACAGTCATTGTTTTCAATTAATGTCTCTTTTGTCACTAGTAAGGAGGAGATCATTTGCCTCTCTTTCTGCCAAACCAAGAAATCAAGAAGCCTAGAACAAGAGCCCTAGGAGCCAGAAGTCTTCGATTAATCCTGGGAAAATAACCTGGAGTCTCCAAGTTTCCATTTCTCCATTTTAAAAATGGGTATAAAAATTTCCAAGGTCTCACGTATCAGCAGTTGCGTAAAATAAATAAACTGATGCTTACAAATATCTTGGCCCAGAGCTTGGCACACAGTAGGTGCTCAAAAATAGCATTCCTCTTGTTAGTGTAAGCTTTCTACTTTGTTCATGTGACAATACTGCCACTTCCCTTGCAAGTGTTGTGAGCAAGCAAATGACTTGAATAAGGTCTTTGCTGGGCTGAATCCTGGGAAAGTTTAGGCTGTGACCAAGAGGGACACTTGAAGAGGACAGTGGATATCAGAAGGAGGCAGAGCGCATCATCAAATAGCCATCCAGTGACTGGCTGAAGGATGTGTCTGTACCTGTACCAGAGTCTATAGGGTATCTGGGTTGTGTCCAAGGAACCCACTCAGAACAGTAGGAGACAAAGAGGCCATTTCAAACACCTGCAGTAGCCACAGGAAAGTGAGAGCAGCTAACCAGTGCTGGTCAAGGAAAAGCTTTTGGTAGCCATTAGCCTTTATTCCTCCTCTGCTTCCAGCTTAGAGGGATAGAGGCAGAGAATCCTAGTGATAGAAAGGATTTCTCTACCCTTCGAGCCTGTGACAGTCTCAGTTGGCTGAGAGAGGGGAGAAGATTTCTCTTTAAATAGAATTCAGAATTTTAGTCATTACATAGAGCTGGAGGTTTGAATCATCAAAATGAAGATTCCACTGTGACCAGAGATAACATGAAAGGTTTTTCATAGTCTGACAGTGACCGGGCAGGTCTCGGGAACTGCCTTAGGTCCCATCCATGGAATGAAAAACTCACTTCATAGAGTCAGTTGAGTAGGGATGACATTTTTGTTTGTTTATTTTTTGATTGTTTGTTTCTGGATGTTGAAAGTCTGCTTGTTTAGCTTCCCAAATGGGACTTGAGGGTCATGGTGGTTCAGTGGGTGTAGCAGGAGACACATTTAAGCTTAAACTTGTCCACAACCGATGTTCAGGGTACAAAGTCATATCTGATGTGTTTTCAGGCACAGGAGCAGGAGGTGGTAGGCAGCAGGCTGTGGGGATGATGGCAAAGTCCCAGGAGAGAATTCTCTGTGGGAGCAAGGTGTCAGTGCAGATGCCTGATGTGCAGGCTTGTGCCAAAAATGGTGGTGGTGCCCTGGTCCATCTGGGCCCCCAGGTATGCTCAAGGAACCCCCCATCTGCTCCTATGGTACCCAACAGAGCCCAACACTGTGTTCAGAGACAACAAATAAGTTGAAATTGGTCATGGTCAGAACATTTACACTACAAAAATTGGTAAACATCACAAATCAGTTTTTTTGTTTGTTTGTTTATTTGTTTGTTTTGAATTTTGAGATGTGGTTTCCAAGCATACCACTGTTGAAACTATCCTGAGCCAGATACTTTGGCAGCATGTCCACTTCCCATGGACACAAAACACTGTGTGTGTGAACGGAGAGACAAAATAGAATATTAATCTCAGATTCCTGAAGAAATCTGACCTTGCTTCCTAGTCAGTGTGGCCAAGTGCACACACTTTAGTGCAATTAAAACAGAAGGATTTGACGTCAGTGCAACTTCCTGGTGCAGGCATCTCTGCTGTGGGTCCCCTCTCCAGACACAGGGTGGAATGGTGCTCCCTGCATTTTGGAGCCCTGTGCAGCAGCCCACCTGAAGGATTTACTGAAGGGGTTACTGAAGGATCCAAGGGCAGGTTTACCAGCAAGCGGTTGCCTCCTGAGTGCTGGTGGTGGGGCGTTGGGTAGAGAGGCAGAGGCCAGTCTTGCTGGGGCGGTTATGAGGGAGGGGAGGAGACTAAAGCTGCAGACAGCCTAAGAGCAAACAGGACTGGGCTGTGGGACTAGGTGACATTCTCCTTGGAGGCTCTCAGAAATTCTTGGGTTATATGGGTGTTTGTAAGGGGCACAAATTCTCATGTGGAGCACAGATATTCAGGCGTTAATGTACACACCACCCACTCACCTATACTGGGGAGCCAGGAAGAGCAGACTGTACTGATAATGTATATAAAGCACCCAGCCCAGAGCCTGGCACATAGCAGAACTGAGTAAAACAGTTTTCTTTTTACATTGACCCTTCTCATTTTTCATCCAAGAGCTATCCCAGTTTTTAGGTTAACATTAAAAAGAGGAAAGAGGTAATATTGTCCTGTTTGACCTGTCGGTTGGGATCACACCTGTCAGTAGATATTTCCTGTGCTGGCAAAATTTGGAAGTAGCTCTCTAATGATCATCTCTTGTAATCCTGCTTCCTGGCCATGGCGTGTGGTCCAGAGGAAGTGCTCAGGGACTGTTGGTGGGATGTTAACAATACAGGTCCTGGAGGAGGTTCACAACCTAAAATCTATAAGAAGGCTGAGTCCTGACTAGGGAATCCTAGAATCTCAGGGAAATTCTTGCCTAACACCCCCTTCCATTCAATATTCTGTTGCCTACCTCCCCTGTTGTGTGCACACAGCCTCTGTCTGAACACCTCTGACAAAGAACACATGGTATGGGAGACATCTATTCCATCTTGGGACAGCGCCTCCCATACAAGTTCACTGCCATGGAAGGAAAGCATCGTGGTCTCATATCTTTCATCCAAAGACAGAGACATGGTTGGTCTGAAAACTGCTTGTGTCTTATAAAATATATTTGGGAAACTCAGACAGTTTATTCCAGGAAAATCTGACATGGGAGGTTTGACTAAGTGTCCAATAAGCTGCATCAATAAATGAATTAATAAATGATACCCTTTGATAAAAAATAAACCTGTGCTTAGAATGACTTACTGTTAGACTTGACTTGGGTAGAATAGCAAGGAGTATCTGTCTTA
Organism: Macrotus californicus; assembly: GCA_007922815.1. NCBI lineage: Eukaryota > Metazoa > Chordata > Mammalia > Chiroptera > Phyllostomidae > Macrotus > Macrotus californicus. The sequence goes on from VMDR010019047.1 coordinate 10,666, forward strand.
AGGAAACACCACCTTTGTCTGCAGTGCCATGAAAACTGGGAAGGGTTGGCATGGAGCCACAGCCCAGCAGTGTGGTTAAGGGCTTCCTCCCTTGCCACAGGCCCCTAGACAGAGCCTAGCCAGGTAGGGGTGGGGCAGAAGCCACAGTAAGAATAAGCATTGTATCAACTGGGGTGGCTGAAAGGCCAGCAGACTGCAGGCATGAAGATTCCCAAGAAGTCTGGGAGGTGGGGAGGGCTGGGGACAGGGACTCTTATAGATCTGGGGGGATGATTGGTGCAGGAGAAGTCAGCAGACCAGACCCATGGTTCTGGAGATGCAAGGATGCACAGACTGGCTCAGTGGACAAGGTCACAGAGGGGACATAGGACAGGCAGTAGACCTTGTAGTACAGTAGAAGTCCCATAATCAGGTCTAGGTCACAGAGGTTTGCTTAGCAATGCAGGGGGCATGATGCTGAGATGCGGGACATCAGACATGAGGTGTTTAAAACGCTCTCTCTCGAAGCCAGTACAGCCCTACTCACTTCTAGACTAGGGATCCTTTCCTAACTACAGACATGCACATGTTAATCAGTGGCCCCAGCTGTGAGGAGAAGGGCCAGGACATGGCCAGCCTGGCAGGTATATGGTCCCACTCTCCGGACATCCTCAGTGTGTGTTTCCAAGCACAAAGGCCTAGGCATAGAGCATTTTCAGGTTTGTTTTTATGGATGGAATAGTTTCAAGGGAGCTTAATTTATTGGCTCAATACATCTTTGTTATTTAAATAAAATAAGGAAGAAAAATTTTCAAAATGATAATTCTTTCAATAAATATTTTTCAGAAAATTTAGAAAAATGAGGAACGGCTTAAAGAAAAATGTCTTTTTACTTTGTAAAGCATACGTATATACATACATACTGGATTTGATAATGTAGGCCCACTTTGTATATATTCAATTATATTACTTAAGCATTTGTAAGGCCATATGAAAACAGAATGTATATTACAGAATACGTTGCATCACATTCTCATATGTTAAGGTACCATATTTAGTCATCCTCCCCCACTCTTTGAGTAATTTAGATTGATTTTTTCTGTTCACCATTGTGAATGGCATCTTTGCTTTCTTTTGTAGTACAGTGTCTGAAATTGGAATTACGAGGCCAAAGGAATTACTAGGCTCTTGGTATATATTCCTAAATTGTCTTTGAGAAACTGTATCAATTTACACCACAGTCTTTCTGGCATTGAATCATACTATTTAAAAAATATAGGTAGCCTCTTTAGCAGGCAAAACATGGTATATTATTGTCTTATTTTGCATTTCCTTGTTACTAGGAAGGATGGGTACTTTCTTTACTTTCACTGATATTAATAGTAAGTAAACAAATGAGTGTATCTGGATCAGGCTGTATCTTAGATCTTACCAGGATATAAACTGAAGGGTTGTCAGTTATGAGAAACGACCGTAGATTCTTCCTGGGCAAAGCTCCGCCTCCTCCATAGTGACAGAAGTGCTTGGAAGGGCATTGCAAATAAGATGCTGTTTTTCTAAGCACAGCTCACTCTGCCAGTCTTCCTTGACATTGGCAACTGCCTGGTGATGAAGCTGGAAGTTTGCAGAACTGAGTACCCTCCTATCCTTGCCCACCTCCCACCTCCTCACCACCACCCTCCCCAGTTTTAGATCTATTCAGCCTTACAGATGCTGAGATTGCTCTCGTTCCACCCACACATCTGGTTAGATTAGTGTTTCCCAGGCTGGCCTGCATATTACCAGCATCTGTCAACCCTATTTAGGCTTTAATTGCTGCTGGGGCATTTGCAGGAAAAGCCTGCTTTGGAATCTATACACTCAGATGCAAACTGTGAACTCCTTGCAGGCTGGAGTGCATTTGGAAAGAGCAGTTAAAGTTGATTTTTTTATTATTTATTGCTGAGTTGTTGAGTCATCATAAAGTAAGCATCCAGCTGACAGCTCTCTTTGGTCTTGTTCAGCCAGCTGTCCCCCTGGTGGAGCGTATGGTGCCTGGTGGGGCCATGCATCTGAAGAAACTAGAAAAAAAGGGGAGGGGGAGGCCACCAAGTTCCCCTGAGGCCAGTGATTTGTTTTATGATGCAAACACCAGTCTAGTTTTAGATTGGCTGTCCCGAGACTGTTGTGCCTACAAACAAAAGCATCATTTGTAACACCTCCAGGTGCAAAGGCATCTAAAGGATCTGAAGACAGAACTAGACAGAGATCAGCTATAAGTCACCAAAGACTGGCTTTGATGCCCAGCAAGTGGAAATAAAGATTGTCCCCAGAGACAGGGGTGGGCATTGGTCTTGTTTATTTCTTCCCCCCAAATAAATGATTCAGATGAACAGGCATCATGAAATCTTTAAATTGGCAGGTGGCACAAAGTTCTCCAGAAAGTGCCATACCATGTGGATGGGGATATGCTACAGGAAGAGCTTTGGAGGCTGTGTTAATGGGAGTGAACATGAGAGATGAGTCTCCATGAGAGGAAGTCTCTGGTAGTGACTAAGGCAGAAATAGCCCACCGAGCAGGAGGAGAATGGGCTCCTGGGCACTGGTTACAGTGGGGAAAGGAGGAATGGGGCTGGGGTGTTAGGAACAATCTAGGTACTTCAGGACTGTCATAAAGGTGTTGTGCAGCACCAAATTGAGTATTGGTGACAAGATGGAGAGTCTTATTCTACCCTTGTCCTAAGATCTGCAATTCTATGGGTAATTTTATTTGCTTCATTTTCACAATGACCCAAATATCAGGGCTCTCTGGTGAACTTAATAACTTTGCCCTTGAACCGGTGAGAAGCAACTCCACATATATGCCCCTGACCATTTCCGGATTCCATTGTGTCCACACCCCCTCAGCCAGCAGGGAGTATAAGACAGGGCCTCTGCTTGGACTCAGAGAGGCCTTCTCTCTTATTTGCTTCCTAGGACTATTGGCTGCTATGTTGGGCAGAGCCTCCTTGGCCAGATGGTCCCCTGGTCCTAGCACTGCCCTGCCCCTGTGCCTCTAGGAGCAATAGTATAGCAGGAGAAGGCAAACCCACAGTTAAGGGATGTTGTCGTGGACAGCTGTTGATTGCTTCTCTTATCCACTGCCTCTTCACCCCTTCCTATTGGGACTTCAGATTTTATTTAAAGCAATATGACTTTGGGTGAGACTGACCCCTCTTTCAGCTCAAGGTGGGCCTTTATTGGCTTAATACAATTCCTTCATCTTATTGCCCTGGCTGCTGTCTTTGGTTCAGTGATGAGCATTTTATACTAGGCCAAGGAACTGAGAGGAGACATTTGCTAAGGGTATCTGGGAAAGTAATCTCAATCTCTTTCTGTCTGTCTGTCTCTCTCTCTCTCTCCCTGTCTCTTTCCAAAGGAATTGCAATTCACTGCTCTCCTGACAGTGAAGCCAGACCTTGGGGGAAGCTGACATGGTCAAAGGCAGAGAGGAGAGAGAGACACAGGAACTGCAATCTAGGTGGCATCACTGAAACTGCTGGATCAAGCTATCCCTGAACTCTCTCTACCTCTGGACTTCTAGTTATTATTTTGAATGATTTGATATTGCCAATATCTGACTGTTGCTGTCCTACTTCAAAAGCCAGCAAAAACATCTCAAGGGATTATTTGATATGAGACTACCAACATTTTCTACACACACTTTGTACCTAGATCATTCCAACAACCTTATAACTGGGTTCCCTGACCTTAGCTGAGTCCCTCTGCATTCATCCTGCACACTCTCTTTCTATTAATTTTGCTTCAGCACTGCTTTTTCCATGTGTATTGCTTCAAAACCAACAGTGGTACTCTAGGGTTTTCTGCATCGAGAATAATCACATTTTCCTGGCTCTGAAGGTCTTTCTCTAATAAACTCTTGTTTTCCTCTACGCTCAAATACCCACCACTCTACTCAAACTTGTGTAGACTTCTCTGTGACTATAGAGCGTGCACATTCCACCACAAGCCTGCAAGCAATGTCCTTCCTGCTTAGAAACCTCTCTCTTAACCAGACCCTTTCTCCCATGAATTTCTACCAACCTTGAACTTTGTACCATGAAATTCATAATTAATTGCACTTAATTGCTTCACACCTATAAACTCTGCCTCCAAAGGCTACATGGACCATATATAATACCCGTTTCTTAAACTTTCTAATCAACACAGATCAGTGCACATAGCATAAACAAAGGAATAAATGTTGAATGACATTTTCAGAGTTGAACATTTGGTCATGTAATGTAGCACTGGATAAAAACGAGATCAGAAAACTAACAGATGAGGGCTTGTCCAAGCCGATGTTTTGAACTTTTGACTTCTTCATGTTTCCTAGCAAAGCTTCATCCAGCAAGACAATTTATCTGACATCAATTCTAATTCAAACACATTCTCACATTCTCCCTTGTTCAAGCAACCTGTTAGTTTCTGTGCAGACAATGAATGCAAGGGAAACACTGATACCCAAACACATATGCAACTTAAGAACCATTGCAGGATTGTCGAGTTCAGACTCTGCTCGAGTTTCTCAAAAGAGAGAGCTGAACCAAAGGCTCTTTGCAGTTTGCTTCTGTTTTACGCTAGTCAAATGGAACTCCTCAGTTGAGAGGCAACTTCCTTTAAATCCCGTAAGGTTTCTTGGACATTGAACAGGCACACAAACCCATCTAATGAGCTAAGTGTAAATGGATCCAGAAACACCAAACCTATGTTTTTCTTAAAATAAACAAGCATAAAACATTTAGATGAAAAAGTCCTCAGGGGCAAACCACAGTTGGATTTTAGCAGATCTGAGAACACTTGAAAAATAGTTGAAGTCTCTTTGCTAATCCCAAGACATTTGCAAAATGGTTCAACATTTTTGTGACCTCCTGCCTCCTTGAGACCCCTACGACCTCCACGTGTGCACCTGTCTAACCCACAGACAAACCTCCAGCTGCTCAACACAAGTAAGCTCATCAAGGAAGCAGGGGCGTAGGCATCGGACAGCACAGATGGGTAGTGGGAGTGAGTCACTGTGGTTCTTATTATCCTTTCCCACTCAGGGATGACTCCCAGCGGACAGTGGTATTTTTTCACTTAGAATTTCCAAACGAGAGAATGCTAATGCAGCCATCAGAAGCCTGCTCTAGTATTCCATAAACAATAATTCAGCTGCCAGGAGGTGTGCTTCTATCTTCACATCTTTTAAAATCCCATTGGTTTCTATTCTTCATCATAATTCTTCGAATATTTAAAAATAGTGACGTTTTGATGAGCCTTCTTGTTTTTAGGATTAAGTAATCATAATCATTTTTCTTCCAGGTGTAATTTCCTAACACTGTCATCATTTTTTCACTTCCCTCTGCTTCTGCTTCCCTAGGGGCTTCCGATGGGACACAAAGCAAGTTTAGCCATTAGACCCTTAGTTCCCTCTGCACTCCAACTTCCGGGGGATTTCTGAGTGACAATTACTAAGGTAACTCTTTGAACTCAGCCTTTCTCTGCAGCTTGGGAAAAATCCTAAATTCATTTAGTTCGAATTGCTATACATGGTATAACTGTTTCATTCATTGAAACATCTGACAGTAGACAGGATTTTAGTTTAATCAGATGACTTCTTACAAGCCAGGAAAATGAGATGACTAAAAAGCTTGCACTTCATTTGGCACTTTAAAAATGTGAGGGAGGTGGAAGGCTAAAGAAATTGAGCCCTTAAATCAACTGAAAGCTGAGGGAGTTTCTTGCCTGTTGCTGACTTCTGTGCATGAGAGAGAGGAAAATTTCCTTTTCTCTGTTGAGCAGAATATTACAATGGAAAACTCTTAATTTGGGGTTCTGAAAACCAGCAATTTCCTTTAACGTACACTAGTTCATGCGTTTAAAAAAATAACTATTATTTTTTCAATTACAAAAGTAACACATGTTGATTCTGGAGAAAATTTTTGAAAAGCAAAAAGAAGGAAACTTAAAATTGTCCACATCTTCCAACATGGAGAAATAGAAATATTTCATAACTGTCTCATACCTTCTTTTTATATCTCTTCTCTCTCACACATTCTATTTTTTTCTCTTTTAAAAACTAAAAGTTGAAATCATACTGAAAATGCTGCTTTATAACTTACATTTTTCATGATAAAAATTATTCCTAAACATAATTTTTATGCAGGCAGAGTTATAAGGTTGATTCCCATTGTACATACATATATATACAATTTTTTGCTACCATAAACAACGGATTTTTGTATTACAAACCACAAACCTCCTTGGCTCTAAATCTCTAGGCCTAGCCCAGGTCTTTCCTTATGATGCATTGCTTACAGAGAAATTGCTGGGTGGAGGAAAAAGCAAGATTGTAGGGCTCCTGGGTGTGAATTGCCTAGCTGCTCTCCAGAAAGATTAAACCATTTTGCACACTCACCAGCAAGGTAGAAATATTTCCTCATACAAGTTTTGGATATTTTAATTAAAAATTATAATTGATAGATACAAACTTAATAGCTTATGGTTTTTATTTGGTTAATAATGAGCTTGAATGTTTTCATATAAAACTATTACAATTTATATTCATCTTCTTTGCCTATTTATCAAGTTAAATATATTTAAAAATTAATTTGTTAATTTAATTTTATTTAGTATGTATAGCAACTCTATTTTCTCTTGTGTGTTAAAAATATTCATTTCATTGGAGGGGCCAAGATGGAGGCATAGGTAGACACACTGTGCCTCCTTGCACAACCAAAAGAAGGACAACAACAAATTTTAAAACAAAAAACAACCAGAACTGACAGAAAATCGAACTGTATGGAAGTCCGGCAACCAAGGAACTAAAGAAGAAACTTTCATCCAGACCGGTAGGAGGGGCGAGCCGGGCCAGGCGGCGGGGCTGCAGCTGGCAGATCGGGGAAAGGCGTGGCCAGGAGAGGTGGCGGCTGTGGACCGGGCTTCCCACTCCCTGGTGCGGATAAGCCGGGAGGAACAACTGGGGAGCGAGATAGACCCCACAACCCAGAGTTCCAGCGAGGGGAAACAAAGCCTCAAAGCCTCTGATTGAAAGCTCCTGTCGGGACGGAGGCAGCGGCAGCGGGAGAAACTCCCGGACTCACAGGAGAGTGCGTTGGAGAAAACCAGCAGAGAGCGGAGCAAGCGCCATTGTTCCCTCCTGGTCCCCTCCACCACAAACAGCGTCACTACAGTAGCAGTAGCAGTAGCAGCAGCAGCAGCAGCAACAGCAGCAGCGTAGGTTGCCCCGCCCTGATGATCACCTAAGGCTCCGCCCCTTACTATGTAACAGGCGCGCCAAGACAACAAAAATGGCCCAAATGAGAGAACAGATCAAACCTCCAGAAAAAATACAACTAAGTGACCAAGAGATAGCCAACCTATCAGATGCACAGTTCAAAACACTGGTAATCAAGATGCTCACAGACTTGGTTGAATCTGGTCACAAATTAGATAAACAAATGAAGGCGACAATAAGGGAAATGTAGGAAAATGTACAGCGAACCAACAGGGATGGGAAGAAAAACGGGACTCAAATCAATGGTATGGACCAGAAGAAAGAAAGAAACTTTAAAGCACAACACAATGAAGAAACAAGAATTAAAAAAAATGAGGAGAGGCTTAGGAACCTCCAGGATATCTTTAAACATTCCAATATCCGAATCATAGGGGTGCCAGAAGGAGAAGAAGAAGAGAAAGAAATTGAAAACTTATTTGGACAAATAATGAAGGAGAACTTCCCCACTCTGGTAAAGAAAATAGACTTCCAAGGAGTCCAGGAAGCTCAGAGAGTCCCAAAGAAGTTGGACCCAAGGAGGAATACACCAAGGCACATCATAATTACATTACCCAAGATGAAAGATAAGGAGAGAATCTTAAAAGCAGCAAGAGAAAAGGAGACAGTAACCTACAAAGGAGTGCCCATCAGACTGTCAGCTGATTTCTCAAAAGAAACCTTACAGGCAAGAAGGGGCTGGAAAGAAGTATTCCAAGTCATGAAAGCCAAGGACCTACATCCAA